>VRLP01009112.1:12500-13945 GCA_009660295.1 Lophius piscatorius
TCCAGAATGGTCGCCATCCGTCATGTGGGCAGCCGGGGGTCTGCTTAAAGAGGAGGGACCAGGAGAGCAGGAAGAATGAGAGCAGCTCCTCGCCCCCCTCACCGACACCCCCCACCTCCTCTGCTGCTATTTATTACTGCTCCTCCAGTAGGGCCATTATCAGGAGGGAGGGGGAGACGGCGGCTTTAAGGGTCAGAACCATTGCTATTAATAAAGTTGGAGGAGCAACGTTTACTGCGGCGTGTTGATCCGGCCCGGTTCTACTGTAAACAGGTCCGTTCTCAAGTTCTCATGTTCTCATTTTCTCATGTTCTCACGTTCTCATGTTCTCACGTTCTCATGTTCTCATGTTCTCACGTTCTCACGTTCTCATGTTCTCACGTTATAACATTATCATGTTCTCACGTTCTCATGTTATAACATTATCATGTTCTCATGTTCTCATGTTATAACATTATCATGTTCTCATGTTCTCATGTTATAACATTATCATGTTCTCATGTTCTCATGTTCTCACGTTATAACATTATCATGTTCTCATGTTCTCATGTTATAACATTATCATGTTCTCATGTTCTCATGTTCTCAGGTTATAACATTATCATGTTCTCATGTTCTCACGTCTCATGTTCTCAGGTTATAACATTATCATGTTCTCATGTTCTCATGTTCTCACGTTATAACATTATCATGTTCTCATGTTCTCATGTTCTCATGTTATAACATTATCATGTTCTCACGTTCTCGTGTTCTCGTGTTCTCATGTTCTCATGTTCTCGCGTTCTCACGTTCTCATGTTATAATGTTCTCATGTTCTCATGTTATGATATGACATGTAAACTGCATGTAAACTTAATGAAAACTAAATATAAAATATTTGTAAACTACATGTAAATTATGTGTAAACTAAATGTAAAGTACATGTAAACTATGTGTAAAGTACATGTAAACTATGTGTAAACCACGTGTAAACTAAATGTAAACTACATGTAAACTGCATGTAAACTTCATGTAAACTTAATGAAAACTAAATATAAAATATTTGTAAACTACATGTAAATTATGTGTAAACTAAATGTAAACTACATGTAAACTACATGTAAACTAGATGTTAAGTACGTGTAAAGTACATTTAAATTATATGTAAACTAAATGTAAACTTAATGAAAATTAAATATAAAATATTTGTAAACTACATGTAAAGTACATGTAAACTACATGTAAAGTACGTGTAAATTACATTTAAACTATATGTAAACTAAATGTAAACTTAATGAAAACTAAATATAAAATATTTGTAAACTAAATGTATAGTACATGTAAACTATGTGTAAAGTACGTGTAAAGTACGTGTAAACTAAATGTAAACTAAATGTAAACTACATGTAAAGTTAATGAAAACTAAATATAAAATATTTGTAAACTACATGTAAACTACATGTAAA
>VRLP01009113.1:0-13938 GCA_009660295.1 Lophius piscatorius
ACGTTATAACTGGAAACTTTTCACGTTATAACTGGAAACTTATGACGTTATAACTGGAAACTTATCACGTTATAACTGGAAACTTATGACGTTATAACTGGAAACTTATGACGTTATAACTGGAAACTTTTCACGTTATAACTGGAAACTTTTCATGTTATAACTGGAAACTTATCACGTTGTAACTGGAAACTTATCACGTTGTAACTGGAAACTTTTCACGTTATAACTGGAAACTTTTCACGTTATAACTGGAAACTTTTCACGTTATAACTGGAAACTTTTCACGTTATAACTGGAAACTTTTCACGTTATAACTTATCTTCTTAAAACATGAAAATGATCACGTGAATGTGCCTCCTGAGATAAATGTATGGAATGTGTCTGACTCTGTGCAGAGGTTGTTGACTGAGGACACAGTGGAGCAGGTCCTGGTGGGTCAGCGCCGGTG
Organism: Lophius piscatorius; assembly: GCA_009660295.1. Taxonomy (NCBI): domain Eukaryota; kingdom Metazoa; phylum Chordata; class Actinopteri; order Lophiiformes; family Lophiidae; genus Lophius; species Lophius piscatorius. Next base: position 452 of record VRLP01009113.1, read on the forward strand.
GGAGGACAGTGCTGTGGGTAGAGTCTGTGTTGCCCGGTGTGTGGACCGGACTCGTCAAAGACAGCAGGTTCAGAGTTTCCTTCGAGGGATTGTCAAACCCCGCAGCAGGAGGGCTAAAGGTTTGATTAAGATTTCCCATATCTTTGAAGGTTTTCTTCTTTTTACTGTAATCTGTCAATAACTATTGTTTTGAATCTATTTGAACTCACTGGTGTTTCTTTGAGCAGTACCGGTCCCGAGCTGTGCAGACATCAGAGGGACGTTTCCTTCGGCGTGGACATCCAGTCAGCTCAGCCGCATGTCACCGGAGGATGTGAAACAGTGTTTGGAGGTTTTCGCTCAGGATGCATCTCTGAGCTCGGAGCAACGCCGAGCATTGTGGGTGAAACTCAAGCAGGTCAGTGTAACTCTGACGTCAGAACGAGCCGTGGAGATTAAGACGAGAGAATCCTTCATCAGTCAGGGATGTAAGCGGATAAATCACACCCCCGAAAAGTTCTGAATATTATGGAATGTCACATCTCTCCCAGATCCTTTGCGTTAGCGCTAAAATTAAAAACTATGTAAAGGATCATTTTAATTGTTATAACCCCAGTGCGACAAAGAACTGGATTGATTTTAGTAACGGTCAGTCACATATTTCCGTCCCTTTATCTCAGCTTTATCTCCGAAATAACAGTTTTAACAGCTTTGGGGCCATAATTCCTCAACCGTTCAGTCCAAATTTGGTGCATCTGAATGGACTCGATGAAATCTATCTGGTAAATATTATATTTTACCCTAATAAATCATATTTTACTCCCTTGTAGGAGATTCATTTTTTTTACGAAAAACTCTACAGGTTTTTTTTTAAGCATAACTTCCTAACCGTTTTTGAATCTAGTCCAAATTTACCTTATATAAAAGTCCTAATTTTAAATTTTTTATTGTAATTGTTCATATTTAACTCAGTAGAGGCGCTTTTTTGAGAATATTTTTTTTTTGGCTAATGTCTGAAATCTATCTCATATGAATGTACATAACTAGATTTATATTATATAAATATAACCTCACTATAAAAGTTCATATTTTGGTCATTAGGGGTAACTCTTTGTGGAAAACACATTTTCTCATCTGTTACTTCCAACAGTGTCTAAATTAAGCTCTTGTGATTTGACACAAGGAAATTAGTCCTTTGATATCACTGAGCTCAGAAAAACCAGTTAATGTATGTATTCATCCTCATGATTGAGTCACTATGGGATCCGATCCTAGAGCAGACTGCTGACTTCACAGAAATATTTAGGTTGAGTCAATATGGACTATTGGAGATTATTAATGAATCACATTTAATTTGAGGAGTTCAATCAGGGGGATTAATTGTGCAATGCAGGAGATTGGAGCTTTTGCTGTCAGGGACAACGGTGTAGGTTTTGTTCATGACTTAAAATGGTAACGGTATATAAAGTGAGCTTGGGGGGACATTAGCCTCGGACCCTTTTATGTTTGACACCCTTGTTTCAGATTTACTCATGTGTGACTTGCGGCGCAGCTGTTCTGCCTCCCTCCTGTTCAAGATCGTATTTAGAACACAGTCATTAGTAAAAAATCTATCACCCCTAAACAAACATAATAAAGATTTTACGGGCGGTGTCTGAGAATTTGAGCAGTTTGAAGATAAAACGCGGCATAATAAAACAAACTATCTATCTCCGACCATGTGATCCAGCTGAGTTCAAACAGATCGGTCATGTTTTATGTTTCATGATGATGATGATGATCTGCGGCTGACTCCTGCTCTGGTGCTTCACTCAGACCTTCAGGCTGGTGAGAGAGCTGAGAGCAGATCAGGTGTTGGCTCTGGGATCACTGGTGACTGAGATGGCAGAGAAAGACCTTCGTGACGCCAACCTCACGGATCAGGGGGTTCTGCCACATCTCGGGGCGCTGACACACTGGAGCCCTAAAAAGGTGCAGATCTGAATGTTTCGTTTTTGAACGGATTTGTCTGAACGTGACCGTTTGTGTGTGTGTTTAATGTCACGACATGTTTCTTTCCCAGATGAGAGCAGTGACTTCAACCGTGATGCGGAAACGGAAACTCAGAGCGGAGCACTTAACAGCCGTCGACCTGGCAACGTTTGGCCATCTGATCTGTGGTCTGTACCCCTCGGAGATGAAAAGACTGAGCCCCTACAACCTCAGGTCAGCCGGACGCCTGTATGCACGGGGTTAATGGCACCCTTTAGAAAATGAGTAAAATGAGATGCATAAAAATGTCTTCATTCATTTCTATATATAAAAAAAAAGAAGAAATCATAAAACCTATTATTCAAGTAACAAAATTAAAAGATATATCATATTCTTAAAAAAAACAAAACAATTATTTGTCTCTAAAACATGTGTGCCCCAATTATTAACAACATTTACCTTGATTCAAAGATATTTCAAAGAATATTTCCATTTGAAGTGGTGAGCAATGACTTCCTGTTTTACTGGGGTATAAATATGAATATGTGTCAGGGCATCTGTGGGATGTGCTGCAGAGGAGAGACCACCAGCGTGGACCTCAGAACCTGAAGGAGGTGGAGAGGTTCTGTGTGGAGAAATGGTCTCAGATCTTCTCCATGTGTCCTCAAACATCATCAAAACCTACAGAAGGAGACTCAGGGCTGATATTGTGTCATATGGCGGCTGCATAAAATATTAAATGAAGGATGGCTAGAATTGTGCAACTGTAATGTTGTTACTGTAAAAAAATAAATAAAAATGTGTCACTGGAGTTCAACCTTCTATTTACTGAATAATTTGAAGTGAAGATCATAAAGACATTGTTTTCTTCTCTATTTGCTCAAAGGGTGCCAATAAATCTAAAACGAAGGCGTGAAAGCAGCAGGAGAGGATCCGTCCAAACTGTAGACGGTCCAGTATCTCAGAATTATTGCATCACAATTAAGGAAAAACACACAAAAGAAAGACATAAAATCAGTAAACCAATGCTGCTCACGTGAATAAACTGCGTCGAGTACATTCTGCGCCTACGTAGCTGTAAACATCCTGATAAATCCTCCCGATTGCCGTGACAGAATTACTTCCGGGTTGTTTCAGAGAGTAATTAATCGACTTCACATCCACTCGTTACCAGATGCTGACTAACAGAAGGGCTTTTCACAACATTTCACAACAGCTAACTATTTATCCCCTCAGAGGACGATAACCTCCCGAATCTTTGTCTGCAGCATGGCGGTGCCCTTCCTGCGAGAGATGTCCCTTCCCTGCTCAGAACAGCAGATGGAAGCGCTGACAAGCCGTTTGTTCAGACCTGAGGCCTTCGGTCCAGTCAGCGCTTGGGGACCGGAAGTTTTCATCGAAATTGGGACACTGGCAGGTAGAGTGGTACATAATATCCCAGTGGGTGATATATTTCCAAAAGTTTGCAAATTGTTTTTGAAAGTTTGGGGGGACTTTTCCTGTGTGCTGATATGAGAAGCATCAATAACCTGACAGAAGTGTCTCCGTCCAGCGGGTCTGGAGGATCTGGTGCTGTCAGCTTTGGTACAAGAACAATTGGAGGGAATCACCCCTGAAGCCATCGCCCTGCTGAGACCACAAAAGATGGCGGTGAGTTCCCCACCATATTTTAGGGGCCATCTATTCAGAACTATCTCCAGAACAAAGATCAGGATCTATAATTATCACTGAAGGTGAATTTCCCCGAAAAGCCCCCAATCCTCTGCGTTGTACAGGCAATCCCCCTGTTTGAACTTCTCAAATTAAATGCGAAGTTATGTATGAAAAAGCTCCTCTAGTGAGTGAAATATGAACAATTAACGTAAAAGATGACAAATACAAGTTAGACCTGATCGAGTTGATTCATTCATTCACAAATTCGGACTTAATTGGACGATATGTCTGAGAAAAAGTGTTTTTGGTAAAAAAATAAAAAATACAAAAATAAAACAAGCTCCCCCTAGTGAGTAGAATATGAACTATTAGAATAAAATATTATATACAAATGACAGATTTTCTATTCATACGAATAGAATTTGGACTAAATCGAACAAACGGACGTGAAATTATGGCCCCAGAACTGCGATTTTAGGGGCCGTAATCACCGTTTCTTTTACATAAAAGTCTAAAAAGTGGCGGAAATATGCCTCCGACAATCTGTTCAATTCTTCCTCACACTAAAAACCCTTTATTATGATTGATTATTTTCCTAAAAGACCCCCTCAGTAGTGAAATATGATAAATTACAGTCAAATATGAAATTACAGGTTGGATTCCCTTGATGTCAAATGAGGCGACGGTTAGGAAGTTATGGCTGAAAAACAGGGTTTTCCCCCTAGTGAGTAAAATGTGAACTGTTAGAGTAAAATATGACGTCTACAGTTTAGATACATCTGAGTCGATTCAAATGCCCGATATCTGGACTAAATTTGACCATCAGTTGAGAAGTTATGGCCCAAAAACCAGGATTTTGGAGATAAAACTCACCCTAGTGGTGGAGATATGCAACTGACCTTCCCAAAATCAATCCAGTACTTCCTCTTCACTAAGGTCTCTGAAGGTATAAAATTAGAAAATGATCCATGAAATAGTGTTTGAGTTATTGCGTTAACACGGAGGATCTGCAGAAGCGGCATTTTGGCTAATTCAGATTCCTGGTGTTATTCATGCTAGTGTCATCTGTGTGTATACTGTTCATACCAAATATCTGTGTATGTGTGTGTTGTAGGTGGTGTTCAGTGCCCTCCAGCTATCGTGGCTGAGTGTGGAGCAGGCGTGGGCGGTGCGCCCCCAGCAGTGGGCAGAACTGGACACTGAGCAGAAACGCGCTGTGGGACTCGTCAGATACGAAGGAGACGCCCTGCTGGAGCTGAGAGGTGCGTCTTTAAGAAAATACCAGGGTGATAAAAATCCTCTTTTAATAACCTCCTTCTCAATAAATCTCTTTTAATCCGCTGAGAACGGGTTTTGTGAGGTCGTGTTCTTTTAATGTGGTGATACTTGTTTCCGCCAACCGACAAGATGGTGATGGTGTGTTTACGAGGCCATGATGAATTCTCTGTCTGCTTCCACAGGGAGAAACCGGGCTCCGGCGCCGCTGGTTGCGGACACCTTCACCGTGGGCTCACTGTCTCTGTGCTTCTCTTTATGGAAACTCATTTAAGATGCTGGAATTGTTTTAATTCTCCCTTGGCTTCCCGTTGTGTCATCATATTTTTATCTCAAATAAACATTTTGAACTGCTCTGTTTCCTTTGTGCCTCGGTCCTTCACTTTGCTCGATTGTGCACACGTCTCACTCTTGTGTGAGCTGAAAGCTGGACCAGTTCTAAATACGTTTTATGGACTTTCTTGCTCTATATGCACATCTGAGGATGACCTAAACCCTCTTCCTGTTTTTGCCTGCAGGCGCTTTTAAAGCTCCAAAAAGTCGGGGCTATTTTGGAATCCTCACTGCTGCCCTACAGCTTTCAGTTTAACGCAATAACTCCAAAACTTCTTCATAGAACTTTTTTTAAATGTTATACCCATTTAGACTTAAGTGCGAGGAAGAACTGGATTAACTTTAGGAACAGTCAGCTGCATATTTCCGCCACTAGAGGGAGTTTTATCTCCAAAATCACGGTTTTCGGGTCATTATTTCTCAACCGCTGTTTTCATTTAGTCCGACTTTGGTGCATATGAATGGAATTGAGGAGATCTACTTTGTATTTTTCATATTTTATTTATTGTTCATGTTTCACTCAAGTGATTTTTTATTTTCCTTTTTTTGCAAAAACACAGTGTTTTGACCAAATCTTTCCACACATATGTCTGATTCTGTCCAAATTGGCTCATATCAATCTACACAAGGAAGTATATTTATTATGTACATTATTTCACTATAAAAGTTTACATTTTACTCTTTAGGAGGAGATTATCTGTGTAAAAGTCAGTTTCTCATCTGTAACTTCCCAAACCATAAATTGTGTCTAAATTTATCTCATATCCCACTCACACCGCCTCCTCCTTCCCCGGACTGAGCTCAGCACCATGGGTGATCGGGCTTTCTGTTCTGCTGCCCCTCGTCTGTGGAATGCCCTCCCTGACCATCTCAGGGCTCCACAGACGACTGACACATTTAAAAAAGGACTTAAAACTTTCCTTTTTAGCAGAAACTATAACTTTAATTAACATTGCTGCTTTTTGGTCATGTTTTTATATAGTTATTATTTTATTTTTTTATTGCTTATTGCTTTTATCTGCTTTTACTTTGTAGCACTTTGAGATTTGATCCAAATGTAAAGTGCATTATACATTAAATGTATTATTATTATTATTATATGAAGTGACACATGGAAATCTGTCTTGTTTTATTAATGAGTTCTGACCAAAAATACTTAACAGTATTTATCTTCACTACGGGATCTAATCTTAGAGCAGACCGCTGACTTTATTGAAATAATAAGGTTGAGTCAATACGGACTGTTTGTGATTATTAGAGTCATATCTAATTAGAGGTTCAATAAGGGAGATTGTTTGTACAACACAGGGGATTTGGGGGCTTTCTCAGGGATATACGCTTGCTGTCGGAGACGACAGCGTACGTGTCATTATGTAATTGCTTAGCAAATGTTGCCGGCTTTATCCATGGAGTTAGATGAAAGAGTATTTTAATTCTCACTATCAGGGAATGTGAATCTAAATGACGATCCTTCCTTGGACTATATCCTACCTCTCCCAATAAAACTCATCAAAATCCATTCGTAACTCTTTGAATAGTCATGAAAACAAACAAGACAGATAAAGAAACTGACAGACAAAAGCATAACCTCCATGCTGGAGGAAATAAATCAGAATAGATCAATCAGATTTGAATCTATAAGATGCTGACTGAGAATAAAAACAACAAAGGCTTAAAGAAAATATCGGAGGGTGATAGTAGATAGAACTTAAATAAAAACTCTTTAAAACATGGTCTTAAAGAGCCCAGGATTCACTATCTGACAATTCTATCTTCGATAATTCCTTTCCATCCAATATAAATGCATATTTGATGAAAACCTGAGAGTAAAATCCGAAAGATGTGGAAGTGCATTTCATTTCCTGTCGCTGCATCAGAGTCATGATTTGATTCTCACATGGTGTTCTGAGCTCCAGCAGTGACACGGCAAGAAACCATGAGGGGGAGAGAAGAGGAATGACTGTGAAGCTGGGATGCAGCTTTCTTGTGAGTCAACGCCTCACGTGACGACCATCTGGCTGGAGATGCAGGACTTCAGGATGGAGGAGAGAGCCCGCTTTAGCAGCGGTTTGGTCACATTTTCCACGGCAGCCCTGAGCAGAATGCCTCGCTGACGGCGCTGTGAATTTGTTTATAGTTTATTTGTTGCTGTGTTGTGCTGTCTGTGGAAACAAATCTGCTTCTCTCACAGTGAATTAGAACGAAAACTCTAAAGCCGGGCCGAACAGACGGGTGATGACCAATAAACCTGTCACAAACAGTTTCACATGAAAACCTGTAAGAGTTTTATTCCAGCATTATCGGGAGATGGTTGGTCTGAGAAGAATAATGGAGCTGTCATGTATAATCTATATTGTGTTTAGTGGAATAGTAGCGGGGACAGGAAACACACACTGTCCAGTGGGGGAGGGTAGAATGTCTTGAGTTCATTAGGCCTCGAAAATCATCTTTCTACCAAATCTCTTGTGCCGTATCAGAGCAAGCCCCGGTATCTGGATGATACTCCAGCTCAACATAAGCCCCGAGACCTCAAACCACATTGTCGCGTGACGGTACGGCTACAAGTTCCTTTGTTGAACGCACAAACACCAAACTGGACGGGATGACGGAGGCCCGTTACCGGAGGGGACGGAGCTCCAGTGTGTTGTTCCTGAGAAGCTTCAGATCTTTCTCTGCGTGCAGTAAGCCATCACAGATGTTTTACCATCTGTTATAGCCAGTGTCTTCACTTTTGCAAAGGTTTGTTGTGAAGGAAACATCAACACCAGCGCTGCTGGCAGGCACAACAAGCTTGCTGAAATCTGGCCGTGTGGTCGGTCGCTGGACAGGATGATGTGGAGGTGGTTGCTGAGAAGATCACAGCGGGGGGAGCTGGATTTTCGCTTCAAGAAAGCCACCCATCCTCTCCTTGCTGAGATGGTGAGGTTGTCGACTGCAGAGTCATCCTTTCTTTTCAGCGAGACCTCTGAGTGCCTTGGCTAGTTCCTTGTCTCAAAAGTCATCAGATCACGCATCAGTTACATCATCACGCACCCGTGAGCCTCACAGGATCACTCTCTTGTAAGCGCTCTCTCGATACTGCTCTTAAATATTTTAATTTCCGGGCCGTGTGTTCACGTGACTTTGAAAAAAACCTGAAACAACATCATGAATGCAACAAATTAAAGTTAAAAATGGAGTTAACATACCCAGTACCCAAAGCTACAGCAGGAAAAACATTTATTGTTCTTGCTTAAGAAAACCTTTATCCACCATTAAAAAATTAAGCATTTTTGCATTTCGAATTTCTCTTTTGTAAGCATTACATGCAATTTTATTGTGATGTGACTGAGGCCCAACGACAGGTGACAACATTCAACAATCTATGCATTCTTTCAGCATGGATTTACAGATTCTTTTTTTTTTTTCCTCTACCGTCAACCCATATTTCCTTGTGTTGACCAGATAATTAACTCTATGCCTCGAGAAAACAGTAGCAGTTGTTGGATTGATCATTATAACGAGAGAACATGAAATAAATAAATATATCTGGCCGTTCTTGGCTTCCATACTCCACTATAATGGAGGTGAATGTACTTTTCGGGAGGGGGTGCTATTGCAGCTTGTCGCCAGCAGGAGTCGCTGCAGCAGCGCTGCTGGCCCGCTAGGAGGCGTTACTTCAAACGTCCTGACTCTGTCTACGTCAGTGACGTATTTCCTGGGGCTTGCACGGACCACTCAGTGGTACACCAGAGGGGTATCATGACTATTTATAACCAGCAAAATTCTCTAAACTGCTTTTCTCTTGATTCGACGTGCTGTCGTGGGTTTTAGCACCGTTCGGGAGCGACAACAAGCAGCCGGACCGATAAGGATGTTACGGGAAGCTGGTAAGTTGAGCCATTTTTAAGTTTCCTGCACGTATTCTGACTTGTTTGGGCTCCGTGGTCAGCGAGTTTACCGTGTCCTCTCCTACCCACCACCGGGACACGGCAAGGGAGCGAACGGCGTGTTGTCGTCTTGAGTCCGGTTGCTGTCAGTTTGTGTGTATCTGCTCGTAGAAGAAGAGGGAGGGGGGGGGCTTTACACACATGCCCGCGTGACGTCGAACGCGCGGTGTCCAGTTCCTGTGGACGTTCCTATGCAAAACCCACCGACCGTGATTCGGAGTGAGTAGTAACATCTGAGATGAGAGGGAGATAGGGAGAGGAAAGGGGGAGGCACCTGTGAGACGGAGCAGGTCAGCCTACCGCCGTGTCACGGTTACGTTAAACACGGTTCTCCAGCCTCAGACGTATTAGTCTCGCGGAGAGAGTCATCAGCACCGGATCAGCTCCAGCCGCCGCCTCGCTGCGCGTTGTTGTGACGGAGTCTAGTGAGGTGAGTCAACCCTCCAGATCTGAACTTCTGCTCCTAAACATGAACTCATGTTCAAGTAGAAAGAGAGAGAGAGAGAGAGAGAGAGAAGTTTCCTCTTCCTGCTCTCTGACCGGACCGACGGCTCCCAGCCCGAAGGAAACTTTTCCTTTACTAAATAAAAGAATAATATTCTTAGATGACTGCAGGCTGGTTCTCCGGGCTGCAGCTCTGAGACGGAACTTTGCCATTGCAGATAATCAATGGAGACCTGACAAAAACACACAGGTGGGTTAGCCTGGGCTGACCTGGGGGCATTTATGTACAAGGAGACAAACTATCTGATGTGGATAATATTTGTTTTGAGGTTTTAAAATTCACTTTTGTAAACTATTTCGAGCTTCTTTATTTTTTTTTTATGATTCCAGCTGATGCATAGATATATAGGTGCTTCATTGTGAGCACTGACCTTCGCCTCTTCAGTCAAGTAATATGAAGCTGTTGCTCATCATGGATCGTTGAGCCCCTTGTTTATTAGCGCACTGTAAAAGTTGGTCTCTCTCTCTCTTTGTCTTTCTTTGTCTATCTCTCTCTATTCATGCTGATATTGCTGTAGGACATCACATAGGAAGGGAAGGAGTAGAACAGACCGCAGAAGTGTTTATCAGCACTCTCATCAGGTCATCACTATTGTTCCATAAAAGCCCCCCCCCTCCCATCATGATCATTTGAAGCTTCACCACCTTTGTTTTGCCTCATTTTCAAAATTCCCTCCATTACCCTAGACAAAAAGAGCTTTATGAAACATTGCGCGTCACTTTTTCATCATTATCTCCCCATCATTTTCCACCGTCTGATGTCTGGGGAGTGAGTGGAGAATCATATCAGCCTTAATCACAGCTTACTTTCTATCTCTAGAGGTGCTTGACTTTCTGATGAGCATCCAATGACATGGACTTCAACGGGTCATTTAGTGTCTGCGCATTTTATGTTTAAAGGCAATTGGAAGAAGAGAACCAAATACAATTGAAGGGTTGAAGTTGCAGCAAAAACAACTTTGCGATTAAAACTGCTAATAGCACAAATCAAAAAAGAAAACCCTCTGCAGTTTAAAAACCTGATCCAATTCACCGACCTGGGACCCGGCAGCGGCCAAATTTCTTTTTGGCTTTCAGAAAAGAGTTAGAATATACATTAGATTTCTCAAGGCCAATGAATTCTTCTTCTTCTTTATAGTTTTTATATTCATGTTATTACATTGTATTTACACGTTTAATAACTGTATAAAGTGAGCCGAAGCAGACAATTAGGTTCTCCTCAGCTAAAATGTCACGATGGCAGGAGCTCCAACTGAGAACCGAGATGTCAAACCTCACCTCAAATACAATAACATTGTATTGAAAAAATGAAGCTTACTTGAAAAGATTGAAAGTATGATTTTGCATCATGTCATTCTTACTTTATGGTAAAACAATTAAACTGTAGCAGGGATACTAGAAAGGAACATTTATACAAGTCCACACTGCTGGAGAGAGGTTAATTCCACTTGTGTTACTGAAAGCCTTCAGTCAGGAGGAAAGAAAAGCGACAGAGGAAGTGCTTCACTTGAAACACAAACATGATTATTTTCTTTGTCAACATCCTGAAAGGTTTGTGCATCGTTCAAGCACCTGGATTTATTCAAGGCCCGCTCCCCAGAGATGTCTGTTTCAGTCATTTCCTTTTATCTGTGTGGATTTCCTACATTAGGGTGGAGTTTTAGGGCCACATTGTCCCAGAAAAAGAAAATTGGGATCATGTGATTAAAGTCGTAATTTTCCGAATCTTAATTTTACTAGAAAAAAAAGCTGTGATTTTACGAGACTAAAGTCGTAATTTCACGAGAATATAGTTGTAATCTTAAAATACTCACTGAAAGGGATATATGGGCATCTGTCAACCTTTATTTCAATAATAATACAGGTTTTACGAATCGATAAATATTGCAACATTTGGCAGATAAACACAACATGAACTTTGAAAAGTTCATGTTTAAGGAACTGGGTTTGTTCTGAAGAAGAGAACTGGACAGATATGGATGAACTATTTCTTTTGTTGAGCAGGAGATGCTGAGAACACGGATTTAGTCGTCACATAAAGTATATGAAATCTTAAATAAGACTGATCCTTAAGTAATCTGACTACTTCATACGGCTGTGTGTTTCGTTCTGCACAACACCTAGGACAGTAAATGACAAAAGTCCACATTTCAAACATTTCCTCTCGCCAGTCTTAAAATTACAACTTTGTTCTCGAGAAATTAAGACTTTATGTAAAAAAAATTGTAAAATCCCGACTTTTTTCTCGTAATATTCAATTTAAAAAAAGAAGATTTTTTTCAAGGTATTCCTAATACTTCTTTACGCTGCCGTATTATTCAGTTCATACTTAACAGTTTTTGTCATACATAAATTAAATATATATAAATATATATTAACATCCAGTTAAAAACTTAGCTAATATTATCGGGAAGCAGTTTGTGCTCCTGTTTGACCAAACGCCGTATCGTAGATGTTGGCTGTGGACGCCACTGAGACCACATGTGGAATACTCATCCCAGCACAGACGATAGAATCCACATCTGTCGTCACAAACTCTTCTGCTGCCTTTTTGATGCAGCCTCCAGCTCACAAACTATGAATAAACACACAATTTGTAAAGGGATAATCACACAGAAGAGCACGGTTAACATTTAAGATATTGTCATAAGGTCCTAATCTCTACCTGGAAATAGAACCTGCTGTTTATTTAAATGTAGATTCACTTATTTGAGTGACGACAAATATTTCAAACCTCATTTAGAAAAACCCCAAAAGACCGAATAGTCAAAAAGTTCAGAGTGTTCTCTCCGTGATAACAATGGTGGGAGTGTGATTACTGCCTGTAATTACTATAAAGACCATAATTTGTCTGCTAGAGGCTTGGCAAAGTGTCACCTCATACACTTTTATACACTTTGGAGATTTGTCCTGCTGATTTGTGCATTTGGCAAATGTTTGTTAAATTTACCAGCAATTGTTATTAGACTTGTAGCGTTTATGGGAAAATTCGTGAATCGGGACCTTATCACCTTCAGAATTATTATCGCCACACACACACACACACACACACACACACACACACACAGTTTGTTATTTCCCATCACTCTGAGGACTATCTGAGGGGTCCGGCTCTGAAGTATTGATTACATGCGTGTCACAATGTGAGGACTAGAGGTAATAACAAGGGTGAGAGAGAGAGATGGGGGTCAAAGGACAGGAAGTGCATGTGAGTAGAATTTTGGCTCGTTTTATCTTTTGCGGTGAGTGATTCCTGGCTAATTAGAATTTGGTCTATTTTTATATAACTCCTGCTATCGCAGTCTGACATATGGTCTCGTTTACTGTGGTTCCACTGAACACCAGTCACAGCAGCAGCACCGCCAGGCTTTGCCTTTGTCTCCCGCTGACGGGGAAGTCATTGGGTGGGCGCTATGTCGTAACGTGGCGCTAAAGACGCTGAGTGGTTGAGCACCCAGATGAGGTCACAGGCCGTCTGTTCTTAAAGCCTGTGTTTGTCTGGAACTCAAACAGAAGTTTGGAAAAACGGTTTATTTGCTGCAACACAGGAGCAAGGACAAAGTTGAGTGAGTCACACCAGCAGTTCTATCTCTTCATTACCTCGTCTTTCTCATTTGGTCATTGTCATTTTATGCAGAATTTTAGAATTTTGATTATTTGGAATTGGATAACTGGTTGGGCAAATTTTGGCTTTAAAATTAAGATGATTATAAGAAGTAGTCAGAATTCTAACTTTATTTTCAGAATTCTGACTCAGAATAGGGTTATATCATTTTTACGTTTAAATTTGGGGCATCTCGGAGTCTAAAGTCAGAATTCTGAGAATAAAGTCAGAATATTGAT
>VRLP01009114.1:0-13930 GCA_009660295.1 Lophius piscatorius
CAGTCCAGGTTCATACAGTGAAACAGTCCAGGTTCATACAGTGAAACAGTCCAGGTTCATACAGTGAAACAGTCCAGGTTCATACAGTGAAACAGTCCAGGTTTATACAGTGAAACAGTCCAGGTTCATACAGTGAAACAGTCCAGGTTCATACAGGGAAACAGTCCAGGTTCGTACAGTGAAACAGTCCAGGTTTATACAGTGAAACAGTCCAGGTTTATACAGTGAAACAGTCCAGGTTCGTACAGTGAAACAGTCCAGGTTCATACAGGGAAACAGTCATTGCTAATCATTATTATTATTATTCTATTATTATTATTATTATATTATTATTATTATTATCATTATTATCATCATCATCATCATCATCATTATTTTCATTATTATTATTATTATTATTATTATCATCATTATTATTATTATTATTATCATCATTATTATTATTATTATTATTATTATTATTATTATATTATTGTTGTTGTTGTTTACCACTTTACTCCGGTGTTTTTTAAGTCTCTGATGGTTCCAGGTTAAACGTTGACGTTGGATTAAGGAGTCACGGCTGTGGAGACAGAATCAAACAGCAGCTTCTGGTCCTGATGATTCTGGTCTCTGTTTTGACTCTCTGACGACTTCTAGGAGCCAAACAGACAGAAAGTAGGAGATAAAGGTTCTGAAGAATACTTAGAGCTCAATCAAGAGGTCAACGTTTGCGAAACATGACAAATCATTACAGAGAACCATATGGAAATCTTTACACACATAAACTTCTGCTGTGATGTCAGCTGTTAAGAAATAGCTCATTAATGAAAAAGGAGTTACGAAAGAGTCATGGGAGTGTCGGACGAGTCCGAACATCTCATGACCGTTTGTGATGGGGGGTCAGAGGTGCCCAGAGGGACTGTTTGTTTTGGGACATGGAAGTCCTGACCCTCATTCCCTCTGATATTTCTCCAGGGAGAGGCCAGGGTTGTTAAATAAGGCGGAGTGGTCTTGTGTTTAAGAGGGTGGGGTGGGGGTTGATCTGGATCCGAAGCTAACACAAGACTGAAGAAGCTCATTCAAGAATCACTTTGGAATGGAAAAGTTCTTATCAAATATACAATTCAATCGAGCATCTGTGGGCGGCGCCGGACTAACGGGTCTCAAACCAAAAAGGATTTAAATGATCCCCTGCTAACACCTTGGCTCCACCTTCAGAGGTCTTCTAGAGTCCAAGCCCCGGTGGAGCAGAGCTTTTCTTGAGGCAAAAGAGGGACTTACACCATATAAGGCAGGCGGTTATAATGTTATGGCTAATTGGTAGAACTTCTGCCACAAACGGAAGACCTGTTATACACACTTTTCTGAATGTGTGTGTGTTTGTGTGTGTTTATGAGTGTGTGTTTGAGTGTGTTTATGAGTGTGTGTGTGTGTGTTTGTTTATGTGTGTGTTTGTTTATGTGTGTGTGTGTTTCTGAATGTGTCTGTGTTTGTGAGTGTGTGTGTGTGTTTATGTGTGTGCGTGCGTGTGTGCTTGTTTGAGTGTGTGAGTGTGTGTGTATGTTTATGAGTGTGTGCGTTTGTGTGAGTGTGTTTGTTTGTGTGTGCGTTTATGAGTGTGTGGGTGTGTGTGTGTTTTTATGAGTGTGTGTGTTTGTGTGTTTATCATTGTGTGTGTGTGTGTGTTTATGAGTGTGTGCGTTTGTGTGAGTGTGTTTGTTTGTGTGTTTATGACTCTGTGTGTGTGTGTGTGTGTGTTTATGGGAGTGTGTGTGTGTGTGTTTGTGAGTGTGTGCGTTTGTCTGAGTGTGTTTGTTTGTGTGTTTATGATTGTGTGTGTGTGTTTATGAGTGTGTGAGTGTGTCTGTGTCTATGAGTGTGTGCGTTTGTGTGTGTGTTTGTTTGTGTGTTTATGATTGTGTGTTTGTTTGTGTGTTTGTGATTGTGTGTTTGTTTGTGTGTTTGTGATTGTGTGTGTGTGTGTTTATGAGTGTGTGAGTGTGGCTGTGTCTATGAGTGTGTGCGTTTGTGTGTGTGTTTGTTTGTGTGTTTATGATTGTGTGTGTTTGTTTGTGTGTTTATGATTGTGTGTGTTTGTTTGTGTGTTTATGATTGTGTGTGTGTGTGTATATGAGTGTGTGAGTGTGTCTGTGTCTATGAGTGTGTGCGTTTGTGTGTGTGTTTGTTTGTGTGTTTATGATTGTGTGCGTGTGTGTGTGTTTGTGAGTGTGTGCGTTTGTGTGAGTGTGTTTGTTTGTGTGTTTATGACTCTGTGTGTGTGTGTGTGTGTGTGTTTATGGGAGTGTGTGTGTGTTTGTGAGTGTGTACTTGGAGAGGTTCTCCCCTCTGACATCCTTACAGCTTAAATCCCCGTCTAAACGATGTTCTCAGTAAACCCCGCCTCCAAACATCTCGCTGCTTTAAGGACATCTACTGCACCGTCATTTTTCATATACAGAATATTATCTCCAAGACTGACGTATAACACTAAAATAGTCTTCTAAGCCTTTAAACCTTTACAGCGCCTTCGTGTGGATTTCATTTTAGTCAACAAAGAGAGACGTCTTATAAACATTTGACTTACTTTAACCCCCAAAAAAGGGAATGTGGCGGAGCTGGAATCAGTCATGGACTCAATTCCAAGTTTTTAAATGATGAATTTTACAGTTAGCGCGTAGAACTGAACCTCCCAGGTTCTGGGTTCTAATCCACCTGAGAACTGGGAAGCTAATCTCTATATGGAGTTTTTTATGTTCTCTCCATGTTTACTTAGGCTCCTCCCCCTGACAAAAAAACATAAAAGTAGGTGAATTGTTGGATCTAAATTGTCAGTATTGTGGTTTTCTGTCTCTATGTGTTTTCCTGTGATGAACGGGTCACATGTCCAGTGTGTGCTCCACCTCTCGCCCAGTGTCAGCTGGGATAGGCTCCATCCCCTACGACCCTGTACAGGATAAGCGTTGAATAAAAATATGAATTAGTGTGATTAAAAACATAGAAAAGCATAAAACTATTTTTCTTTTTTCTTTTAACATTTCTTAAGATGCATCTGTGTGAGTGTGTGTTTGGATTTATTTTATTTTATTATTTCAAGATATGAAAAATGGTGACATCATAAAAAAGATGACATCAGCAAAGCAGGTGACTTTGAAAAAAGATGACATCACAAAAAGGATGACACTAACAAAATTGAGGATGACATCACCAAAAAGGATGACATCATCAAAACAGATGACATCCAGAAAAAGGATGACATGACAAAAAAGATGACATCAACACAAAAAAAGAGAAATTCAGTCGTTTTCAACAAAGGCAGGACGTTTTTAAATGAATTAAGAAAATGATTCAGTAGGATTCAAGAATGTATTAAACTCAGTTGAATAGGCCCGATTAAAACTTTTAACAACAACTTTGAAGAAAAAACTATTTGTTCTGTTTGTGTGCCAAAGCACCAGGAAGAACACGTCGCAGCAGGAGTGTAGCCACCGACACAAACGTTCCGTTTGTGCTCTCTGATTATGCAAAAACATGCTCCAATTGATGGTTCAATAATTAGGGGCTTCTTTAGATTCATTGATTCTGTGTGCGGGTACAGCATGAGTCATGCTCTGGATCAGAACCAGCACAGTATGAATAACAGCGCGTCTGTGAGCCTGTTTGTGCAGAGGTTATTTAACGGGACATCAAAGCTACTGTAGACGTCAAACCCGACGCCCTCGAACACGAAACATGACAGCTGCCGTTTACTGGAACCGGGACAATTAAACGGCGTCTCCTTTCAGTCCCTCTGACGTGGAACGCTGCACGTTGTTCTGTTCCGATGATTATATAACTAAACATATTGCACAAATGTGTGTGTGTTTTCAGCTCACATGGTGTGTTTAAGGTCCGCGTGATTCACGGCACCGGTCATGGTTTCCTCTTTCTTTTTGGAGTGAACCTAATAGGACATGGTGTCAGATCTTCAAATATAATCCAACATGAAACAACGGCTTTTCTATCATAAGTATATTCTAATTATTGTCTGTGTGAAAGAGGCTCCGCCCCCCTAGAAACTAGATCCTTAAAAACTACCAAACTGCATTAAGAACTGGTTCCAGCTGGACTGGACTCACCCAGATCTGATCACTACCAGCCCAGTAGGGCAATCATCACCTCAGTAGAACATCTTCAGAAGCAGGAAGTTGGCTCCTAAGTCTCACCAGTAGCACATTGTGCCGAAAATCAACAGAAATTCCAGAAGGGATGAGGAAGAAGGTGATTGAAAACGATCAGTCTGAGAAGGCTAACAGCAGGCGTTACTCACTCCATAAAGGTCAGAGGTCATGGCTCCACTTCTCCCAACTTCTGGCAGAATACTCTCTGGACGGATGAGTGGCAGGTTGAAGAGTTTGAAGATGGGGGTCCCGTTCCATCTGCTGGAAACCAAACACAGCATTCCACTAGAAGAACATCAGGCCTAGGGTCAAACATGGAGGCGGCGCCATCATTGAGGGAAGGATGAAACTCTGAGGGAGAATGTCATCAGTCTGTGAGGTCACACAGTGAGACAATAATCTCAAGCTTGAAAAGCCCACCTCTCAGAAAGAGTAGAATAAAGGTTCTGGAGTGGTTCTAGTCAAAATCTGGACCTGGACCCTCTTGAGATGCTGTCGTGGGACCTGAGAAGATCCTGCTCAAAAACCCTCCAGTCCTCCAGCACTGAAGCAGTTCTGCAGGGAAAAGTGGGCCAAATTCCAGCGCAGTGATGTCAGAGGCTGATCTCCAGTTATCGGAGGATGATTCATTCGACGATGAAGGAGAGTAGTCTTCATCAGGCTGCCTGCATTTTATTTCATCCAAATCATTTTCAGCTTCTATTCACACAGACAGAACCTGTGAGCTTCCTCTCAGCGCCCAGCTGTCAGCAGAAACCTGGGCTCAGTTTCTGGACCTGGCTGGAGGAGGAAACTCTGCAATTAGTGCAGAACCCGCAGAATCTACCGAGGCCCGGCTTTTTATAGGAGAGTTTAGAGACCGTGAATGTTAACTAGTGTGTTTCCGGAAAGTTTCCCGGGGAGGACGGAATGGATTTTCCTTCCTCAAAACACCAGAAACCACATGTAAGAAGTAAAATTCACAATTTTTGAAGAGAATAATATTTCAATTTTAATTTATGTAGATTTATGTAGGTGAAATATCCATATAAAGATTTGATTTTGCATATAAATACGTTGATTAAAAACAAAAATATCATGAAATGACGATGATGCTCTGAAGAGAATTGGACTCTCTGCTCCGTAATGGTGGAAGATTTATAATAACTAGCCCACTGGTAAACACAGCAGATACTACAAATCCCAGAATGCACTGCGATAGTCGGCGTGCCAGTCCAGAGCACCACTTTTCTCCCTGCTCGGCGTTCATCCAGTCCCCCTAATAAACTTTAGGTTAATCCTTAGGAGAGATGCTACGGCACCAAAAGGTAATTTAAAGGTCATTTTTGGTGATAATGTTAATTAAAAGTAACTGATTTTTGATTGTTATCTGTAACTTTCAAAATAAAGTTTTCTGGCTGTTATTCATGCCTGTGAATAAAAACTCGAAACTCTGTGAAACTACGTTGAGCGAAAGGCAAACATAGAAATCTATTTTGAATGTAATTTGTCATTTGAGTATTTTCTTGAATAGTGGCGCCGCCACTATTTTGTGTCGCTCCATTCTGCCCTGAGGTTTGTTTTAGGGGATAACGTTTCCAGGGCTCACCTTCACCTGACGCAACAACACACGCACATGCAAACGTCTTCTTCTGTTGTGACTGGGCCTCCTCTGAACCCGAGTGACCTCTAACGTCCTTCTGACATTCCCACCGACGGGCTAGGTGCTAGCATGGCTAACATCTAGCTGGTTGGTGTTATAGAGAGGGCGGAACATTTTATGACCTAACGCAAAAAAAACCCTGAATACTATGCATGTGTCCCGGTCAGCCAAAACATTATGACCATTGAACTCGGAATAACATTGATTATCTCGTTAGCATGGCGCCTTTCAGTTGAATTTTTTTTTTCTTTTTTTGGAAGAAGGATAAATTTGATAACAGGTTGAAGTAATTTGACCTACTTTAATTGCTATTAAAGAGTTGAATCGACATGAAATGAAGTTTAGTTTAAAAAAAATTTATGGGAGAATCACGTAAAAAAGTCAACTTTGCTTTTGCTGTTTTCTGCTTTGATGTTTTCAATATTATCAAAGTTGTTTTTTAAAAAGTGTAACTATCTTAATCCCTTTAATGTTTTGCTCAAGTGTTTGGTTAACCCACATTTAGAGTTTCTATTTCTTACTAAAAAATGTAACTGAAAGTGTTTATAATGTGACCCAGTGACAGCAGGTACATGCTAAAGAGCAGGGGGCCAAAGACGGAGCCCTGGGGGACACCGCAGAGAATGCATTAGGATTGAGATGTAGTGGAGTAGAAGTGTTAGATGTTGGTACATAGAAATAATCGATTAAAGTACATGTACCTCAATTTGTCCAGTACTTGAGTAAATGTACTTAGTGACTATAAACCACTGGATAAGGATGAAGTTGATGGCTACACGGCTGGGTCAGAACATCTCCAGAACCCAATGTTCTCATTGGGCGCCCCAGAACCTTCCAAAGGGGTCTATGGAAGGTTTTCTGATCCTCCTGCCTTTTATAATAACATTACACAACACCGGGAATAACTCACGCCGCGTCATGGCTGCTTTTATCCACTCTGCCTCGCTGTGCTGCGACTGGATACCTTTTTAATATTAGTGGGAATCAAACCCGCGGTTGCAATAACCAGCGGTGTTATTGCAACAACTCAGCCGATCATCTTCGCTGAAACGTTAACGCCTCACATTAGAGCCGACTCAAATCCCCGTTTGATACAGAATACCTTCTCTTATGTGAAAGCAGGCCTCCAGAACAGTCGCCCTTTTAACCGGGAGGTGATATAATCACACGCGGCCCCTCCTGAAGTTATATGTGCCGATTTAATGGCTGTTTGGACCAATCAGACGCCTTCGTTTCTAAATAATAACCATATGAATAGACCTTTGTTGTCCCACATGAGATTTTGAGAAAAAAAAAAGGTCATATTAGCTGATTAAATTTCAAAAACAAGGTAGTCATGATGATATTAGAAATAAGCTATGATAAAACAAGAATAAAACTGTAATTAAATAAAAAAAAGTTCTAATGTTATGGGAGTTAAATCTTAATTTTAAAAGATGGAAGTTGTCATTTTATGGGAAAAAGTATTACTTTCATGGAAAAATTCAAAATTTAGCAAGAATAAAGTGAAAATTTTAAGAAAAAAATTTACATTTTTTTATGAGAAACTTGTCAAATGAAAAAAAATGACAAAAAAAAATTTTTTTTGACAAAAAAATGTCAAATAATTTTGAGAAAAAATTAAAAGATTATTGGAGAAAAATATTCAAAAATGTATTAGAATTAAATTGTGTAAAAGTTAAAGAAGTCAGAATATTATTAAATAGAATATTTAATAATATATTCTATTTAATAAGCTACCATCCAACAGGAGTAAAGTTGTAATAAAAAAGATTATAATTTTATGGGAGTAGTCTACATTTACACAAATTAAGTCATTATTTTACAAGAAGAAGGTTTTAAATTTTATGTGAAGAAAACGTTTCAAGCAAGAAATTAAGAATTTTACAAGAGTAAAGTGAAAATTTTAAGAGAAAGAATTCAAAATTCAGTGAGATAATTATTCACTTATTTTTAAGAAAAAAATGTCAAAAAAAAATTGAAAAGAAATTTAAACATTTTTGAGTGAAAAATTTAAAAAATTTTGAGAAAAAGATAAAAATTTACGAGGATAAAATAATAATCGAACAAGAAATATTTGTAATTTCAAGAGAATAAATTTATAATCCTTACGAGGAAAAAGTCTAAATTGTACGGGAATAAAGTTGTAATTTTAGGAGGGTAAATTTGTAATTTTACAACAACAAAAGTCAAACTTTCTTTGAGAATCGGTTAAATTGAACCGATCCTCTAGAATCATCTCAAAGGAGAGAATCTTACATCAATCTTACATAATCCCTGTAAATTTGAAACCCTCTAGGATCACCAGATCCAGAACATTAGATGGATCCAGTTAAAATGGATTTTATGTTAAGCACTATTTCTGCATTGGTTAAGAAACCGGATCCAGGTGCTGATCTGGACCAACACGACGGAATACTGGATTGTTCCTCGGGCCACGACCCAGCTTTCTAAGAACTTTCATCAGAAGTGAGAGAGCAGAACTGGGCCGGGTCGCCTCAGCTTCCTCGGTGGAGGTAATAAGAAGCAGGCAGTGATGTCTATAACCGGGTCTTCTGATCTCGTCTTGTTGACGCACCGCTTTGACCTCGGTCTTGGCCGATGTCCCGGACCTCATCTCCTCGGAGAAAGGTTTCTGCTGACACGTCTCATAACTGCTGCAAATCTAATCTGATGACAGAACCGGCCCGGTGTAGAATCTTTGGCCGGGAGGAGATGCTGATACCTGCCATCAGATATGAGATAGGAGACGGCTCAAGCGCTCATCTCACCCTCCTCCCCAAGGGGTCCGGCTTCAGCCGCTGAGCCCCGGCCTTCAGATTTCATTTAGTGAAAGAAGGAGGAGGGGCCTGAGATTTGGGAGTCTAGCCGAGGGCTTCTCTCAGCCGCTCCTGCCAAGATGGAGGGTTGTGTAACGGCAGGATGCTCGTCTGGGCGCCACTCAGCCAACTTCTGTAAGGTTCCTTGGAGGGCAGGGGGGCTTATGTAACTAGGATGTGAGAGAGGGCATGGGAGGATAGTGGACCCGGCCATCAGAGACTATCTTTGGCCGTGGAGTTCTGGCCCAGACAATGACGGGTCATACGAAGTGATGTATGGAGAACATCGGCTGGTTGCCGTCCAGCAGTGCTCCCTGGGAAACTCTACGCACATGCTTAAACATTCCTCTCTGATGCTGGGAGTTATATACGGACCGGTTCGGGCCCATTAGACCTGAGTGGAGAGACACTTGGTGCAGGTATGAATGGAAGCCAGTGAAGCCCGGGACTGTTAGAAAAAGTAAGTCGGTGTTGACTGCAGAATGTTTTTTGGGCGGAAATCTGAGCGGTCCTTTAAAAATACATTCTAACGGCCCAACAGTCACTGGGTCTCCTGTGCAGCGCTGGTCAGAACCTATTCCAGGCGACATTGAGCGAGAAGCAAGTTACACCCTAAAACATACGCCCTTTCCACGAAACAGCGCCGTAATGGAGACCCTTATGTGAGGGGCAAACTACCGGAACCAAACGGTGGTGGATCCGGTCCACACTGGTGATGACTGTTGAGATGCTGCGGTTCTGTGAGAAAAAATTGTTGTGGCGTAGAGAATCTGTTCTGACGTCTTACAAATGTCCTCAGAAGCACTCTCTAAAAACCAGACCAGGCCATCTCCTGGAAAAGCCCCCCAGTCCCCTGCATTGTACAAGCAATGTCCCTGATTGATCAAGTTAAATGTGAAGTTATGCCCCAAAAACAGTGTTTTTTTTCCCGTCACAGAGCTCCCCCTAGTGAATAAATAATGAACTATTAGAGTAAAATACCACATATACCAGGTCGATCTCCTCCAGTCGATTCATACGCACCAAATTTGGACAGAATTAGACAAATGGTGGAGAAACTTTTGGAGATAAAGCGCTCCCTAGTGGCAGAAATATACATCCAAACTTTCCCAAATTTAATCCAGTTCTTCCTCGCACTAAGGTCCATGGGGGTATAAAATCGGAAAATCATCCTTGTAATAGTCTTTTTCTCAGCTGAGTCATCAGCCGCCACCACCAGTAGCCAGACTCCTAGCAGAGTTTAAAACCTGAGACCCTGAGCACCCATTCGTCCTTCCTTCATTCTCAGAGGGCGCCGACTGAAAACGAACCGACGCATATTCTGAAGAATGTGTGTCAGTAAAATGTGGGTCAAACGTTTTCCAGTGTTTTCACACATGGACCGACGGAATAAATGTTTGCGGCCCCAAAGCGGCTCTTCTCGGAAGATTGATCAAGGTCTTCAGCTCAGCCGCGAGCCAAAGCTAAAGCTAAATATTAGCCTGATTGATCGTCATCATAACAACTCTTCCTCGTGACTAATCGCCACCCCGACAGCTCAACATCTGGTGTGATTCTGTATTTGGAGGTGTTTTTTTTTCTCTAAATGAGAAATGCGTCTCCTTTCTCTGCAGACAGAACTTAAGCATGACTGACTCTCGAGAAGTCGTGAACGGATTTTGATTAAAGACGCTGGAGAGGTGGGCGATGACTCAAGGAACAGTCCATTAGTTCTCGGTAGGGAGTATCTGACTCTAGAATTTTTTACAGGACCTTTCACCACGTCGGGTCAGGGACAATGTATCCAGATCTATCTCACATCTAAGACGGATCTGCATCAACGTCACATTCTGGATCTGCTTAGCCAGAATTTGAAATTTACGGTGCTGGTAGAAAAATGAAGGACCGTCACAGACTTGAACTATTGGAACTAAAACAGTTTTTTATTCATGCGATTTCTCTACTGGGATACAGAACTCCCATTTCGAGAAAAAATTTTTTTTTTCTTGAGTAACCATCAAGTTGATAGAAGTTGTTTCCTGCAGCCAAGGATCATATTATCTTATATTATTACCATATTTCACTCTAATACTTCATATTCTACTCACTAGGGGGACGTCCTATCTGGTGGACCCAATCAAACGTGCATGAGGTGAGGCTTCTCCGGCACCTGGAAAAAACACGTTTGAGACTCACTGCAGAAAAGAAACAGTAGCCCGGTTACTTACGTGCATGTAAACACGCTGAACGCATCGGTTTTGACTAACATATTTATCAAAGCTTTTCCATCTGCGGCGTATTAACGATGAGTAACTTTGCCCTGAACGCAGCCTCAGACCTCCCCCCCCCCCCCGGCCACGGACCTCCACCACAGTCAGAACCTCTTGTGTCGGGTCGGAACGACGCGGCTGCTGATCTCATCTCTGAGGTCCCAACGCAACAATGATTCACGCTGGATGAGTCACTGAGTCGCTGCTAAAATCTTCTGAACGTGCCTGAAAACACTTTAGGACAGTTTTTTTTTTGAAGTGAGAGTTTTTTAATGCCATAATAAACATATAATAATTGATTCCATACATATATGTACGGAAGCCAAGAGCGGCCATGTTATCAGTTATTTATTTAGTACTGTTATCTCAAGATCGCAATATTATTCATTTGTAATTTTGAAGATTAGAAGGAGTCTCATCATGTAAGTCTGGGGTATCTCGCTGTCCGTCAGTCAGTGAACATGTTTTATGTTCTACAGTCGGTCATCAACTATAGGGAGACAAACTCTCAAACTCTCCTGGAGGAGTCTGGGATTGTGGTTGTGTTGATGAGTGCCTTAGGGACTGATGCAGCTATATACATATATGTATATATATATATATATACATATATATATATACATATATATTTTGGGAACAAACACAAAATACAGGATATTCTGTCAAAGCTGTGGGGTGGGGCTGGAGAAGGAGGGAGAGGATAAAGTCCCCAACATACCACAGATGTTCCAGCAAACCATTTAATCCCCAGGGGAGTGAAAGAAAAAGTGACTTTGTTACGTGCTAAAACGAGTCCGTATGGGATTCCTTTTCTCCGCAGACGGACGGCGGCGCTGCCTCACGACATAAATCAGTTCTGATCCCTGCGCTGGATTCAAAGTGTAATAACGGAGAAACTTTATTCAACCCGTCTACCAACGTGACGTCCTGTCAATCATAGTCGGTCTCAAGAACGCCACGTTACTGATCGGGTCAAATAAATGTGATGTAAAAAGTTACGTTGGAAGAGTCGGTGTTTTTTTTAACTAATAAAGTAAAACATGATATATAGCAAAGAATTCACCTTCTGTTGTTTCATCTGCACCAAATTTGGATTAAATCCGACCGGCGGTTAGGGTTTTTCTGTAAAAAGCGCCAACTAGTGAGTAAAATATGAACTTGTGGAATAAAAATACGATATATTAAAAGATTGATGTCCTCAAGTCAATTCTTTTGCACAAAATTTGGACTCAATCGTGGCAACGGTTGAGTCCAAAATTATGGACCAAATTATGGACCGAAAACTATGATTTTGCAGCTAAATCTCCCCCTAGTGGGAAGCGTAAAGGATCTGAGCAAATTTCCATATAAGGGGGGGTGGTTTTAATGTTATGGCTGATCACCAGCATGACTTGCCTCCTCCAGATCCGACAATCAACATATATGTGTTCATACTGATGTGGGAGAGTCTGATTCAATGTTGTTACTGACTGATCTGGAAATAAAGGTGACAAAGACAATCAGCCATAACATTATAACCATCTGCCTAACATGGAATTCAAAACTTAAGACAGTCAGGACTTTGAATACACACTATTTGAGGTTTCGTTAATCTAAAGTTACAAGATTAAATGAAATCAAAGCACATTTCTGTGGGAGCGGATAAAGTTCTACTTAGAGGCAGAGCAAATATATGGATCTCATTCCGGTGCCGGTACATAAAAAATGACCTAATCACAAAAAGTTGCGTTAGCCAGACATTATTATAACTTTTATTCCTCTTATTATGATTATTGACATCCTTTAGCGACTGACGTGGATGCTTTCTGCAGCGCTGACTACACTGGGAATGTAAATAATCTTTATGTTTAAATCAAGGTGGGAGGAAGAACCGGGTCAAAGGGGACACGATGGACGTTTCTCATGGATGACAGTCATTTCTGTTTGTGAGGTTTAACCCCTTAAAGGACGCTTTCTTTCTTCTTCGGCATCTTTGTGGTGGTTTTGTTATTATTTTCTCAGGCTGAAGGCTCAAACCGAGGCAATCCTGGAATAGAAACCACATGGAAGCGTTTTTTTTGTTTTTTTCCAGCCGTATCTGTGAGGATGAACAGCCCCCCCTGGTAAATGGAGACAGGAAGCGAGAGGAAGGACCCAGCTGACAAATACTGAGGACGGTGCTGACGGATGAACAAGGATTACGTCTCTCGCTCCATAAACCATGAGCAGGGATCCGTTAAAAAAAACCAAAAAGAAAACCCCCAGAGCTCAGATTTACACATGATGTCTTTTTCTCTTTCTTTTTATTCCCGGTTGGAACGAGGAATAGAGAAAGTGCAATAAAAAGAGGAAAATATCTGTGAATTTTAACGCAGACTGAAATAAAATAAGATCGGCGGGGGATCGGAACAGATACTAGGTGGTTTGACGCGCTTTCATGTTATAATAATAACATGAAAGATGACCTTCTGATGGCAGCAGATGCTGGTTCACCTTCCCTCCTGATTCTCCTTGATTTGTCTGCTGCCTTCGACACAGTTGACCCTGGAATACTCCTACACCGCCTACATCACACCACTGGACTCACTGCCACCGCCCTAAACTGGTTTCAATCCTACCTCACTGACAGAACAGAATACGTTTCCCTTGGAAGTTCAAAGTCCCGGACACACACCGTCACCTGTGGGGTCCCCCAGGGATCAGTCCTTGGCCCCATTCTCTTCATACTGTACATGCTCCCCCTTGGCCGTGTCATCAGTCCATATGGACTCTCATTCCATTGTTACGCTGATGACACGCAAATCTACATAAAAACTGACACATGTTCCTCCGCAGCCTCTCCATCCTCATCATCATCATCTCCCCTCTCAACTCTCCGCGCTTGTCTGGAGGAGATAAAGGTGTGGATGAAAAACAACTTTCTCCAGTTGAACAGCTCCAAAACCGAAGCTATTTTAATTGGCACCCCACATCAGACCCAGTCTTCCTCCATAACAAGCATTACCTTCTCTGGTCACGACATTCCCCTCTCTTCATCAGTCACCAACCTCGGTGTAAGATTTGACCCTCAACTCACTTTTGAATCCCACATCAAACACATCT
>VRLP01009115.1:0-13929 GCA_009660295.1 Lophius piscatorius
TCTCCACCAGGATTGATTATAAGATCTCTCTCCTCACTCACCAGTGCATCCATGGTAACGCACCCCCCTACCTGAAAGAACTACTCACCCCACTGACCTCGACACGATCCCTCCGTTCTACCCACTCATACCGCCTCCTCCTTCCCCGGACTAAGCTCAGCACCATGGGTGATCGGGCCTTCTGTTTCTGTACAGTAAGTGGGTCAGAATTGCCAATGTGGGGAAAGGGTGCTGCTCTGTATGTATCGCTAAACTAGACGGACCTCTGGATTCACTTTGTTCTTATTTTATACGTGTATACCTTTAGTTTTTAGGATATATTTTCATTCTTTTCTATTGTATTTTTTATTTGTGGGAAGGGAAATTGCAAAATAAGAATGTCGTTGCTCAGTGTCAACTATGTTCCTACTGCGTGTATGACAATAATAATCTTGAATCTTGAATCTAGAGCTTTTCCATAGCGTCCTTTACATTTGGAGTCGGGGCCAGTGACCTTCAGTGACCTTCAGTGTCCTTAAGGCCCAGAAAATAAAATGTGTTATTATTATTTTTATTAATAATAACCGCAATCATATGAACTTTTGCCTGCAGGCAGGTTCATTATGATAAAAGGTTCTCTATTGCACTACAACCTAATTCTGGTCAATTTGTATGGACCGGACAATGACGACCCTAACTTCTAGAATAACTTCCTTCGACTGCGCCTTTAATCCAAAATGATACCGATCCGCAGGCTTAAATACTTCTCATCCAAGAAGCAGGAAAATCAAACACCAGTTTACGCTCAAATTGAATTTAAAAGATATTTGGAGAAATCCCACAAAGAGAGAATACTCCTGTCACTCAGCTAGCCGTATCACCTACAGTCGCATCGACTATTTCCTTGTTTGGAATCCCATTGTCTCTAAAGTAAAGGACTTTACGTGTAAGAGCATTTTCTCAAATCAGACCATGTCTTCATTTTGAATTTTGCCGACAGGCTATACATGAAATAAATCAAATAAAGTTTTTTTGGGGAAAATGCTAGAGCTTGAAGGAGACGTAAAGGAGCTTGAACTGGAAATGGACACGAACAATAACAGGGAAAAACGACAAAAACTAGAAATATTAAGAGCAAAATATCATAAAGCATCCAGGAATAAACGCTTGGCAGAATTAATAAGATTGAATTAGACCTTTTTTTTTTTTATGATCGGGGAGAGAAAGCAGGAAAACCCCCGAGCATGACGCATAAAAAAAATTACAAAATGGGAGAAAACTAAATGAGATCACAACCATAAAAGGAGATAAAACTACAAACCCACAAAAAAATGAATGATCTGTTCCGAGTCTTACTACTCACATTTATACCCACCATGAATATCATTGTTTTATTTATCGATCATATCAAAATTCCTTTTCCTCAGTAAAGACGCCAACGCTGAGCCGGATTCCCCAATTATAATAAATGAATTATTCAAATTGACAAAATGAATCAGACCCCCAGAAAAATAGGTGGGATCCCAACAGATGTACATAAAATCTTTAAATATAAGCTACTATCTCCACTATTTGACATGTTAGTGGAGAGTCTCCAATCGGGTGAATTGCCTCCATCCCTGCCTGATGTTCTTATAATCGGATCGCTGAAACCGAACAAACACAAACAAACTCAGATGGTAAGATAATAAACAAAATGTTGGCAGGCCTGCTGTAAAAAGTACCTGCCTTTCCTCTCTGATAATTATCAAACAGGTTTGTCAGGTCGGGTTTCCATCTGTGTCTGCAGGACCCGTATTATCATTTAGCTTCCCGATACAACATTACTGTCTCTGGGTGATAAAACTCCATCCTTTTCTCAGTAACTTCTCCGATTGGATAACATTTCGGCGGAAACTAACAATATAAATCAACTCTGCTAGGGGGGCAAAGGTCAAGGCTGTGCCATTAGGAGTAACCAAAATATAACTGGTATTATAATAAATAATATTGAGAGTAAAATGATATTGTTGTGACGATGTCGTCTGCCTGTCTTACCTTTTCCAGACCATCCCTCTCGGTCTCTTTATCCGAAATAATGGACGAGCTAGGCTTCGCTTGTCGCTGCGCCGTCTCTCATATGAAAGAGGTCTTTTAAACGGTCAGCGGTACCGTCAGGCAGCTGTTGTCCCTGATCTGGGTTCACTTCCTTACGGCCACTTCCTATGTAAACATTTCAAGACACCTGCCCTTTATTCATAATCAGCTAAATTAGAATAACTGATTTAGCTGCAGGACGTATTTACGGAAATACAAATATTATTTCAGTTTACTCCGATCTGGATCAACAGTATCTTTACACCTGCTACGAATGACACGGGCTCCAAAAACCCGGCTTGATAAAGGAATACACAAAGTAAGAGATTTATTTGATGAAAATATACTTATGTCTGTTACTTAAAACTTAAAATGACCCTATGGGGCTTAAAAAAACTCCAAATCTGACCCACAACCACAGAACGACACCGGTAAAAAACAAATACATGGGATTTATTGACAAAAACAATCAAGTAACAAATAAACCAAATGTTACCAAAATACAACAAATGAACAATTTTCTTTTAGAATGTCATTAATGGTTTTTAATCCAAGGCTGGGCGGCATCACAACCAGCAGCCCCTCCCACCCCGGTGCTGGATCTCGGGTATAAATAGGTATATGTTATGGTAAAATCATTGATCCCGAGTTTCCTCAGATAGTAAAAGACTTCGTGGTCTGAAGACTTTAACGGGGAAATCTCGAGAGGTCTTCTTTAAAGGCTCAGACTCAATCCATGAATTTACCATTTTAAATGAATCCAATACAAACGGTTACTGAGAAAATATCTAACGTCTAATCTGTAAAAGAGATTTGACTCAAATATTCCTTAAGTATGTGTTAAATGTGGAACAAGGGTCACATTAGTGCATGTCTCTACGAAGGCCCATAAATTCACACTTTCTGGATGGAGCTTTGGAATGACCTTTCATGTGTTAACAATATGCCCTATGCTGTGTATTCTGGGAAATTCTCCTGTAAACTGCAAACTAATCAGAGAAATGAAGAAAATGATTGTCTATGGCTTTTTGCAGGCAAAACTGGCCGTAGCCATATCCTGGATATCTATTCTTTATTTATTTAATTTGATTATTTTATTTTAACTTATTTCTTATTCATTTTATGTAATTTTATTTTATTTTTTATTTATTTTTATTTTATTTTATTTTTAATTTTAATTTTTATTATTTTATATTTTATTATTATTTTATTTTATTAAATTTTTTAATTAAATTTTTATTAATTTATTTTATTTTTTATTTATTTTATTTTTTATTGATGCTTTTATCTGCCTTTACTTTGTAGCCCTTTGAGATTTGATCCAAATGTAAAGTGCATTATAAATTAAATGTATGATTATTATTATTATTATTATTATCAGGCCAAGTTTGCAGTCCTGTCTTGATTTATTATCAGATTCACTTGAAATGGAAAAAATGAATTTATACGATCAGAGGTAAATATTCTACATTTAACAAGATATGGAGATGCTTTTGAACTTTTCTAGTTTTCTGACGCTACATGACATGTCGTTATTTAATCTCACCTTAAACTTTGCATACTTGTGTTTGAAGGCCTATTCTGATACCAACCTTGGACTGGAACTAAATGCACTTCTCTGATGTGGTAATGTGAAACTGCCGTGTTGTAAAACCTTTCCTTTGCCCCTTACTTGTTCTTTTTTATGTATGTGCGATGTCGTATATTATGTTTGTAATGCCTGAAGTAAAAAGCAATAAATCCATTGGTTAAAAAGAAACTTAACTTTCAGCTAACGATAGGTTTCATATTATTGTCATGATGTTTTTTTCTACATACTGAACTACAGTCGCCCCAACAATCAGAGATAATGTCCAATAAAGTCACAAATGTAGTCCTGAATGGAAAATTTTCAGGTAGCGTTAGACAGTAGGAAGAAT
Organism: Lophius piscatorius; assembly: GCA_009660295.1. Classification (NCBI taxonomy): domain Eukaryota; kingdom Metazoa; phylum Chordata; class Actinopteri; order Lophiiformes; family Lophiidae; genus Lophius; species Lophius piscatorius. The sequence continues at coordinate 3,975 of VRLP01009115.1, forward strand.
AAAATCTTCCAAGGACACTGTAAACATTGTGTAACAACATAAATACGCTGCAACGACTTAATAATATAATAATAATAATATAGTATAAGAATAATATAGAGCCTTTTTGGAGTCAATGACACGATGACATCACCGGTGAACGGCGTCCTCCATGTCTCCGTGAAGACGCGTATGGTTGCAAACCGTTAAACGGACTGGATTGGACGGATAGAATCAGTCCAATTCAGAGATAAAAGCTCATAGAAGGAAAATTCACGGCAAATGATGTTTTCTACATATGTTTCATATAATCTTTTTAGTTTTCAACTATAAGTCTGTTTTAAAGACATTTTTTTAATATGCTTCAGATAAATCTATCTATAAGTATAAAAAACGTGCATGAATACAAGGTAAAGTATGTTTTTTCTATAAAAAGTCTATATGAAATTTACAAAAGCAGCATAACAAAATGTATACTTTTAATGTATAAAAGTATACAAATACATGTTTCTATTGTCAAAAACATAAAATTCAAACATCAAACTGAGTTAAAAACTAGCAAGGCACTATTACTATTCCATTCCAGTTCTATAAATAGAGTCTGAATATGTAGCCTTTCAAAATCTGTAAAACTGAAAACACGGCTGTTAGACAAACTTTCAATTTAACAGAATTGTACATAACTTATATAACTACTTAAAACCAGTAATAACTATTCCTTCTTTCAGATTCCTCGTCTTTTATAGGGAGTACAGTAAAGGCGTGGAGTATTGGCAGTGCACATAAAAAGCTGAAAACATGCTTCTGGTTTATTTTTGTCCAGGGGTAGACGAGCATCTCCTCCGCCTCGTTTGCCCCCCTCGAAGATTTCTCCCACGGCAGTATCTCCACTGGGAAGACAGCTGTGAGCGGATGCCTCGCAAATACTGTGGCCCAATTTGCATTGAGGGCGTCGCCCCACGCCAGTTTCTTCAACCATGACTCCAGTCCCAGGATGGATCTCCACTTATTCAAACAAAGAGACATGGTGAGAATCCAGGGTCCAAATATGTAGGAGCAGGAGGAGGAAGGTCACCAGTTGCTTGTCTGGAGAGTTGAGGGCCGAATTAATAATAATAATAATAATAATAATAATAATAATAATAATACATTTAATTTATAATGCACTTTACATTTAGATCAAATCTCAAAGTGCTAATCAAAGTGAATTCAGCGGAGTTCCTGACGGGCAGGGACAAGAGGTCCAGACGAGCCGGGCAACGGAGATCCGGGCGGGTCCTCCACGGCGTTGGGCAGCTCTTCATCGGTCAAAGGTGGAAATGGGATTCCATTGGATGCTGGTCCATCTTGGAATTATCATACCTCGTTATGGTATCAGTTTTGGCTTCGCTGAGTGTCCCACAATCCTCCCCTTCACTCAGCCGGACCAGAACAAACTTCCTCTCCGTATGTTCTGAGGAGATCAAATAAATGAAATCATCGCTTAGCTTAGCAATCAATGAAAGACCGGTAGACAGATGCTGTTGTAAATGCTAACCATCGTTTTTTCTGAAAAAAATATATTCTACTAGTCAGGGTATCTGCATTTAAGATTATTAATTCATTTAAGATTATTTTAATGTCATCTAGAAGTTAAACAACAATTTCATATATCGCGATGCTCAATTCTGTCGTCTAAACTGATAATATCCACATCCCTTACTAATTTTGATGTGTATTTAGCATTGAGCTAACAATCACTTTTAGCTAACAGTACCTAAACAGAAAATCAAATCTATGTCAAATTGATACTAAAGCCTTAAAACACATGTATTCATGTATACGACAAAACCGCTCTTAATTCAAAATGATTTGATACGTTACCCTTGCGTTAGCTTGCAAGAACCTCACGTTAATAATTTGTTCCCGTGAGGGCTGAGTCATGACCCGCCCTCCTTTGCATCTGATTGGCTCATCTTGATATTTTACCCTAATCTAAACCAATCATCGCTCTCACGGCTAAAAAACAACTTTTATCTTCCAAGGCTCCGTCAAAACTTGTTTGATTTGTTTCTGGTAGCTTTCTAGCGGTGGAACTGGCGTTTGGCGGCATGGATGGATTAAAGACCGGTGAACTTTAGCATCTAGACTTCTTTAAGAGACAGATATATAGAGATATATATATATTCTTCCATCTCACATAAATCATTTGAGTCTGAGGAGTCTGTTGCGGTAAATGTGAGATCTTCCTCATCAGTTTGACTCTCCTCATCGACCCAAACTGCTGACTTAAATTCCTTAAATGCCTTCACAACATTGGCCCCACTGTCTGTGACTGTGACAACGATGCGTTCATGGGACATCCGACATTCAGCACGCACTTCTCCAAGCATCTCCATAATCCCATTGTACGTGTGTGGACTAGGGAAATGGCGGCATGCTAGTTCTGTGGACTAACGTTCCGATGGTTCTGGCTGAATCCAGTGTGCTGACTCAGCAAAAAAAGCATGACACGTCTGGCTGAGGTCCAGGGGAGTGACGCAGCGGTGCCAGGACAGGGTCTGTCGAAGATCAAGAAGGAGGGGACGACTCGAGGCAGACAGAGAAAAAAAAACTGTATGGACAATGGAGCTGGTGGTCAGTTGGTAGCAGACCGTCAGGCTGCTGCTGATCCGTAGGTCAGTGGGGTTGGAATTCTCCTTGGATTCTCCCAGGGTCCGGTCAGAGCTGTGGAATGAACAGAAGGAGATTGGACTAACTAGATATCACATCTAAAAGCTCACAAACATTTTTAACAAGTATCCTAAATTAATATTATCCAGGTGTGATGTACAGCAATATAATTAAGATGAAAGGAACACAGAATTTTACTTTTTTTCCAGAGAGCCCCTTCATTATTTAAAATGATTAATTTCCCAATTCATCTACAAATTTATAGTTGATAACATACTTAGCATCGGAAAACATGACATCCAAACGTTTTCGTTTGAAACGTGATTCTTTTGTCGCACACAGCTGAAGTGGCGAGCTAACATGAAGTTAGCAGCTAACATGAAGTTAGCAGCTAACGTTCACGGGTGGAATAACGTAGCTTCTACAAAGAACGACTAACGTTACACTGAACAGAAAGCCAATCATGGTTGAGATAAATGTTAAATTAAAATAAACCAGCTTCATTAAGTTACTCACCTCACCGCCATCTTCTCTCAACAAATCCGGGAAAATGAAAGTAGTCCGGTCCGATCTGCAGCACCATCCCGCGTTTTCTGTCTTCTTGTGATGTCATCAGGTTGTTTGACAGATAAGTATTTTAAAAATGCACGACCCTGAAGTATTTTTGATATAAAATATGAAGGCCTTTTCATCCTCTCAATAAAATACAAAATTTACAAAATATTATTTTGTATTCGAAACACGTATTTTAAATACATTTTATCCGAACGTCATAAAGAGCTGGTAGTTTCCCAAAATGTAATTTTGTGTCTAATTTGATGAGAAACAAACTGGACAGAATTGCTAATAAACAGTAGCGTTATAAATTAAATGTATTATTATTATTATTATTAACATACTTGGGCTTCCACTTAGTTTTTACACGCGGGCGGCCATCTTGGATCATTTGATCAGGTTTGGTTCGGGTCCTCTGACTTATCAGTCGGAGCATTTTCAAAGCGAGGAGGTTAAAACAACAACCCCGAGAGAAACAACGTGTGAAACTTTCAAGGACATCTTTTTATCTCTCATGGACAGGGACTAATGTTCTCCAGCAGGACATCACCCAGATTGACCCAACAGACGCAGCAAAAAATCCTTAACACAATGTACCTGGGCGGAGGTGTGACGCACTTCCTCTGTAAACACAAGCTGCGTATCATATTTCTGGACATCGTCGACACAGACGGTGTCCAGGCAACACATGAGGAGTGGAGGAAAGACGGCCTCCATGAACCTGACCGCTCCAAAGACATGGATGCGGTTGAATTCTGGTATAACGCCTTAATAATGAAAGACATGGGCAGGGAAACAGGAGTTAAAGAAATGGGCATCATTTGTGCTTGATGTGCTCGTTTCCCCACATTCAAGCGCTTTTATCAAAAGTGGAGTTGATCAAAGCCAGGAAACAGTTTCATGACTGACACTTTAAAAAGGACTCATGCATTTAAGTGACCGGCTGGGCGTGTTTAAGCTCGACAGCGACTAAAGCAGGTGTTTCATATGTGTACGTGTATGTGTGTGTGTGCGTCTGCGCATGTGTGATAATGTTACGTCAATACTTGTAAACGAAAAGATAACAAGTGACGTAAACAGACGACATTTTAATTGAATTAAACCCTGTGTTTACTCTTTAGCTTAAAGCAGTAACATGCACATAGAATAGCTTCGTTTTTAAAATCCGCTGTGAATTTAGCGTGTGATTTTATTTACGATAGTTTGGGTCAAAATACGATAATTATAAAGCGACAGTACGATATTTCTTCATTTCTTTAACAATTATGCACAGCTGCCACTCTCAAAATGTGTTCTAGACCGCTGTCGTGCCTTCACCGACGACCACACACACGGTATGACTCACCAAACAATGTAACATGACAATCTAAAAATCAATATTAGTTTCCTAGAGAACCGTTCGGCGGTTTTCTCCTACGCAATCAAATCCATGACGAATGAGTCACAGAAAGGCGTCCTTCTGGTCGAACCCGGCAGATTTAAATCCCATAAAAAAAGCTCCTTCCTTCCATTTACCTACCTCATTAATGGGGTTATGCCAAAAGCCATTACGACGCTTCCTGCAGAAGCCGTGATCTGATTTTGTTCTGTTCTCTTTGTGTGATCCATCTTTTCCCAGAATTTTCTGTCATGCGCAGTAGAGGGGGGCGTGTCCAGAACTAATCTGGTAAATAATAATAATAATACATTTAATTTATAATGCGCTTTACAACTGTTTAAATTCAGGCTTTGATCACAGATATATTTAATTTTTTTTGTAAAGCAGTTTTGGGCAGATTATTCGTGTTTTGCAGACACCTTAAATTTAGAAGTAAAAGCCTCCATTAAGGCTCTAACTGATCTTTTCTTTCACCACAGAGTAGGTTTTGCTTTTGTTTAGTTATTTGCACTTTTTTAATTTGCACTATTGGCTTTATTTTCGCTAACAATTAACAAAATTAATTAAAGGGAGTTTTTTGTTATATTGTTATATTGTTATATTTATATATTGTTAATATTGTTATATTTATATATGGTTATGTTGTTGATATTGTTATATTTATATATTGTTATATTTATATATTGTTGATATTGTTATATTAATATATTTTTATATTGTCATATTGTTAGATTGTTAAATTTATATATTGTTATATTGTTGATATTGTTATATGTATATATTGTTATATTGTTGATATTGTTATATGCATATATTGTTATATTGTGGATATTTTTAAATTGTTATATTTATATATTGTTATATTGATTATGAACAAAAACTGAAAAAGTTAAATTTAAATTAAAAGCATTTCTCTGTTCTCCAGTTATCATTTTGTGCAGATCTCATTTTTGCAAATTGAGTTTGTTATATTGTTATATTTATATATTGTTGATATTGTTATTGTTATATATTGTTATATTGTTGATATTGTTATATTGTTGATATTGTTATATTTATTTATTGTTTATTTTGTGCAGATTTCGTTTTTGCAAATTGAGTTTGTTGATAAAATTGCAAGTATTGAATTAGTTTATGAAAGTATTTTTTATATGCCTAAAATCTTGCCTGGGTTTTATTATCATCATAATCTAAAATTTGCGTATTGATGATTTATTCACTTCATAAATAAAGTAAAAAGTAAATTAGCTAAGCTGCTATTTACTTGGAGTATGTTAAATCCCTACCATCGGTCAGAGCTTTATTTTGATGGGCACACCATGCGGCCAATCACATGCGAGGACCGACTAGGATCATTCCATTAGGTGAAAAAAAAGAAGGGGAAACCCTTTTCCCAAACAATTATTCAACCGCTGTATAACATGGAGCAAGCGTTTGGGCAAGACATGCTAAAAAAAAAAAAATATATATATATATATATATATATTTATGTATTAATATTTATTATTGATGCTCTTCTTTTCAAAACTCGTATTCAATCAAATTAAACACACACCGCCTCTTTCAAACAGTTGTTGTGGCTCTCATGACGTAGTGAAAGAAAGAAAAATGTGTATAGTAGAGACATAGAGACGAAGAAAAGAAGATAAAATAAGAATAGATCATTAAATAATGAGCTATGACGATATAAGTAATATAATAGAAAAATAAAAAGTCACGGGTTTACATTAATATGTCGGGAATAAATAAAATATGACTTATAGTATATTAATTTCTATAACAATTAAAAGTCATTACATAAAAGCAAGACGTATAGATGATTTCTTTGGGTTTACATAATACACAAATGAATTTATATTAATTTTGAATAGTGAATTGAGACATTTAAATCAACTAGGAGAGGAGAGGAGAGAGGAAACATGTCATAAAAGGAAGGGGAAGGTAGAACTAGAGCAGCTTATCGAGAAATAGAGTAAATAGGATGTCATGGATTAGAAGGGGGAGGAAGATAAGGAGGGAGAGTCCGTTCTAACAGCCGTTTCAACATCAAACAGAACCTAAACACATTCATAATAACATTTAGATGAGGCGCAGCACCCTTAGGAGTTACAAAGTCTTAAGTACCAAATTAGACTCTCAGTAAAACATAAATGTGCTCAAATAGGATTTTAAATCCTCATTACTGACATCAAAACTAATCAGAACTCACTACAAAAGGATAATATTTAGGAGACTTGAAGAAACACTCATAGTGGATCAGCTGAAGGATATCTGCTGGTTAAATGGGGGTACTACAAGGTTGGGGGGGGACGTACCCTGCATCTTCCTCTGTCACACCAACCAGCTGCGTGTCCTCCCTCGCCACATCCAGAGACATCCTCTTTGGTCTTCCTCTTCTTCTCCTGCCTGCAGCTCCATCTCCAGCATCCTTCTACCAGCAGGTCCAATAATCCCTCCTCTTCACGGGTCAGAACCATCACAGTCTGTCCGCTATGACCTTGTTTCCAAGACGTCTAACCTGGGATGTCCTCCGCTCTAATCCTGTCCTTCCTGGTGTTGAGGTTCACTACACTTATGAACATGGGAGAAGTTGAGGAGATAATGTTACGTATAAAACTCAGTTGTTTCCAAAGTTATTAATATATACGTAATATTATATATGAATAATATATATTATACATCATATTATAATATATAATCATTAGTGTAGAAACATCACTGGATTAATTAGATCCAACAGGTTATTTATTTGAGTGTCAGCAGATAATCGATCTTATTCTGTCTTCACTTGTGAGTGGTTATAATGTTGTGGCTGATTAGTGTGTTACACTGGTGTGTTGCAGCCAGTGCTGTTGAATATTTAAGTGTAGCTGGCGGAAGTTTCTGTTTTTCCATCTCCTGCTCTCTACAATACACACACAAACAAGTATCACACATACACACACACACACACACACGTATCACACACACACACACTCAAACACACACACATATCACACATACACACAAACAAGTATCACACATACACACACACACACACACACGTATCACACATACACACACACACACACACACAAACAAGTATCACACGTACACACACACACACACACACGTATCACACATACACACACACACACACACGTATCACACATACACACACACAAACAAGTATCACACATACACACACACACACACACACGTATCACACATACACACACTCAAACACACACACATATCACACATACACACACTCAAACACACACACATATCACACATACACACACAAACACTAACACACACTCACACACACACATACACACACGAACACTCACACACGTATCACACATACACACGTATCACACATACACACACACACACACACGTATCACACATACACACACGCACACACACGTATCACACATACACACACACACACACACACACGTATCACACATACACACACTCAAACACACACACATATCACACATGCACACACTCAAACACACACACATATCACACATACACACACAAACACACACGAACACTCACACACGTATCACACATACACACGTATCACACATACACACACACACACGTATCACACATACACACACACACGTATCACACACACAAACACACACACATATCACACATACACACACAAACACTAACACACACTCACACACACTCACACTCACACACGTATCACACATACACACGTATCACACATACACACACAAACACACACACACGAATCACACATACACACACAAACACTAACAAACACGTATCACACATACACACACTAACACACACTCACACATGTATCACAAATACACACACAAACACTAACACACACTCACACAAGTATCACACATACACGCACAAACACACACACGTGCCACACACACACACAAAAACTAACACACACTCACACATGTATCACACATATACACAAACACGCACACACACATCACACATACACACACTAAGACACACACACACATGGATCACAAATACACACACAAACACTAACACTAACACACACTCACACAAGTATCAGACATACACACACAAACACTCACTCACGTATCACACATACACACACAAACACTAACACACACACGTATCACACGTTAATACATACACCAACACCCACACACTCACTCACACACTCACGCACACATAACACGCACACCAACACCCAGTAGAACACACACCAACACCCAAACACACACACACAAACACATCCAAACACACACACTTACACACACATATAAACACACATTGGCCCATAATTGTTTTCTGTTGTTTTCCATCTACTTTTAATTATTCACATATGGGTGTGTGTGTGTGTGTGTGTGTGTGTGTGTGCACATGTAGACTTTGTGTGCATGTGTGTGACAGTGTGTGCTGCTACACTGAAGTGTGTGTTATATACACACACAGAGGAATACATTTGAAGACACTGCAACAAACCGAATAAAAGCTTTCGGAGGAGCGGCTCAGGATTCCAATCAGAAAATCAATTTCACGGTTGTCATGGCGGAGAAAGCTCCTCCTCCATCCTCGCCGAGGCGATGGAGCGGGATGTGACTCAAAGTTGTGTTGCAAGAGCTCAGTCTCCAGTTTCGTGGTTGAGAGAAGCCCCTCCCCCTCCGCTGAAGCCGCACAGGGTTACGACCTCAGGCTTAAACCATTAGTCGTCGTTTTGGACGTGGCGGCGGCGACGACGCCGTTAGAGCGCCGTAAAAACCGGCGAACCAGACGCTGAAAACGTTCCTGTTCTCCTGTGGTTTAACTAAAATGTATCTTCCTTTACGCCTGTCAGCTGTTTGTGTGTTCAGAAGTGTCCAGATTTCTTCACGGCAAAATCTTCCACGACTAGTTCCACCGCAAAGAATCGAGCGTTTCTAATTAAAAGGATTTAAAACAAACTTTTAAAGCGTACAATTAATCAGAAATACTGTCTTGAAACGCTTGTCTGCGTAGATCCTCATTCTTCCAGGTTCTGGTTCTCCATGTGGGTTGAATCCAAAGCAACTGGACTTTTGTTTTTGGCTTGAAGATGTTTCACATTTCATCCAAGAGGATTCTTTCGTCCTGACTGGCTGCTGGCGAGTCAGACACTTTATACCTCCGTGGTTGACAGTTGGTTCTGCATAATTAATGAGGGTGGGTTCTGAGTCTTCAGGAGTCGTTAGCGTCAGAGTGGTCTTGATTGTCTGCCGAGGTATCATTTGAGCCGTTAGCATCATTTGAGCCGTTAGCATCATGTGAGTCAACGATGTCTCCTCCCGACTGGATTACTGTAACGCACTTCTCACCGGGATCCCTGATAAAAGTCTTCAAAGACTTCAGTATGTTCAAAACAGTCTGAAGGATCCTGAT
>VRLP01009116.1:0-13925 GCA_009660295.1 Lophius piscatorius
ATAGAGAGATGGAGGGAGAGAGAGATGGGGAGAAAGAGAGAGGGAGAGGTGGGGAGAGAGGAAGAGGGAGAGGGGGGAGAGAGATGGAGGAGAGAGAGAGAGAGAGGGAGGGAAAGGGGGGATAGAGGGAGAGATAGGGAGAGAGAGAGATGGGGGAGCGAGAGAAAGAGATAGGGAGAGAGAGAGATGGAGAGAGAGGGAGAGAGAGAAAGAGATGGGGGAGAGCGAGAGGGTGGGCAGAGAGACAGAGAAAGAGAGAGATGGAGGGAGAGAGAGAGAGGGGGAGAGAGAGATGGGGAGAGACAGAAAGAGATGGGGAGAGAGGGTGAGAAATGGGGAAAGAGAGAGAGAGAGAGGGAGGGAAAGGGGGGATAGAGGGAGAGATAGGGAGAGAGAGAGATGGGGGAGCGAGAGTGTGGGCAGAGAGAGAGAGAAAGAGAGAGATGGAGGGAGAGAGAGAAAGGGGGAGAGAGAGAGAGTAAGAGATGGGGAGAGAGGGAGAGAGAGGGGGGAGAGAGATGGAGGGAGAGAGAGAGAGGGGGAGAGAGAGAGAGAGAGAGAGAGAGATGGGGAGAGAGGGCGAGAGAGAGAGAGAGAGAGAGGGAGGGGGGGGCTTGATTGAGCTGTGGGGATGGTGACAGAGTAGATTTTGGTTAAAAGAGTTCCAGGCTGTGAACGAAACCATGAGGAATGACACTCTTCCTCTCTTCCTCTCTCCCCCATGGCTCCTTCATCACGGCGTTCCCGTCTGTCTCTGTTACTTTTGAATTTCTGTTTTCATTTGCAGTCCATCCGGAACGCAGACGCTCGTCTCTGGGAAGACAGATGTTCTCCCGTGGCTTTGGTGACGCACTCGGAGGGATCCGACGGGAACCAGACCCAACTTAAAGAGAACTTCCTTCGTTTGTCATCCTCCTCTTCTTCACACATTCCTCTTCTTTATTGTCGCCCGCCTTTTGATTTAACTTACGATTTATATTTCCTGTAAATTTCCCCAAACTTCCTGTGGTGGTGTTCCTTCTCCACCCGTCCTTCGTTACTCGTCTGTTGGTACACTCAAAAAAATAAAACAACCTTTGAACAAAATTTTTGGGCGATTAAATTAATTTCATTTTCAGTATCAAATATTTATTTTGCTCCAACTTCATCTTCTTTGGTTTCATGAATGTAATTTGCAAAGATTCATTCAAATCAGTTACTTAGATTAGATCAAATGATTATTATAATTAGTGCTGATTCGACAAAATCTACTAAATTAACTAAATCTACTAAATTAACTAAATTAACTAAATTAACTAAATTAACTTAGGTCAAATGACAAAAATAAATATGCAAATATAAATATATATATATATATATATATATATATGTACATACATGTATATATATTTCTGTAAATTTTGTTTCTTCTCCGACCGCGGCGAGAAGACGGCGCCCAAATCTGAGTTGCTCTACAGCTTACGAGGACATTTATTTTGAAAGGTTCGGCCTTGTCGACCGGTGAGCTGAAGCTACAGCAGGAGAGAGATGAAGGGTGAACGTTAAAACCCCCTAGTGGGTAAAATATGAACTACAAGAGTAAAATATGACAAACAGAAGCCAGAGCTCGTTGATTGGACTCCAGATTTAGACAAACGGTTTGGGAGTTATGATAGACAAACAGAGCTTGTTTTTGTAAAAAAAAAAAAGCTGGCCCTAGGATGTAAAGTATGAATTATTAGGATTAAATACAATAATCGTTTCATTTGCACCAAATTTTGTAAAAAATCTGAGAAATTATGGCCCGAATACCTTTTCGGAGATAAAAGCTTCAGCTAGTGGCGGGAATGTGCAACATCCCCAGAAATCAACCCAGTCCTTCCTCACACTAAGGTCTGTGTGGGTATAAAATTTCGGAATTATCTGTGAAATAGATTTTGAGTTATCGCGTTAACAGAACCAATGTGATTCGGACGTTTCATTGGTATAATTATGCATAAACCAAGTGAACTGATCTCAACCAAACTTGGTTGAGGGGCGGGGCCAAGGGGTCAGGCTAGCTAGACGGACATGTGTAGCATTTTTCAGCCCTGGTGGAGGTATGGACTCGACTGAGTGCTGTTCCAGTTTTAGTTCTAGATGTAGCCGGGCTGTTCGACTCCAGCGGGTAAGAGGTCTCACTCTGACCGGTTTAAATCCAGGTTACATCTGAAACCCAGCCTCCTCAGAACTCAAGCTCTAGACTTCTTAAAAATCCCCCATCAACCAAACTAAGGAACTAAATGTCTCTTTTTACATCGCTTCATTGAGGATTTGGGGGAGGAAAAAAGAAGAAGAAAGAACGGAGATAAAGGGGGAGCACAAACGGACGGTGGCATTTGAATGTTCACACATGAGAAAACAACAACAGAGTGATCCTCCTGTCGCTGCTGTTGTGCGACGCTGGAGACTGAATGGAAGTAATGAGTGAGTGAAGAGGAGGAGAACGGCAGGAAAAGGAGCGTGAAAAGAGGAAAATTGTTTTGTTTGTGCTTCTGAACGTGACTGACATGAGAGTCTGACTCATTTGTTCTCCCGGCGAGATCTTTCTTTCTCTCGGGGATCCGACACCAGAACCTTTCAAGTATCGGTACAAACACTGCAGGAAATGTCAATCAGCCTGATTCCTGCTTCTGTGAATAAAACACGTAAGTTGTGGAAATACAATTGCTGTTAACCTCAGGAATTCTACAGTCTTTAACTGTTGCCATTTGAAAGTAATTTAATTCTTTTTTTTTTTATTTAAAAAATTTTTTTTTTTTTTTTTTTTTTTTTTTTTTTTTTTACAGTGTATGTAAGTTAAAAAGTCCGGAGACGGATCGGACTGCCTGGATTGGAGTTTTCCAGGGGGTCAGGGGCTCACACTCCTCGCTGAGTGCATATTTTACCAAAAGTCTATCTTCAATAATTTCAATAATCAGCCATAACATTACAACCACTGACAGGTGAGGTCAGAATAGTATTGATTATCTGCTTACCGGAGCTAACAGGTGAACATTATGTCCAGATGTTGATGTTGGAAGCAGGAATATTAAGGCAAGCGTGATGATAGGTGAGCATCTCCTCACCTGTAAGTCTTATTGGATATTCCTGGAATGGTTCAGGTATAGCTTGAGGAACACAACAACCATATCGAGGTGTTGACTCGGGCTGCCAGATCTCAATCCAGTCCAGCATCTGTGAGATGTTCTGGACTAACAAGACCGCTCCACCCAACATCACGGTACCAAATACCACAGTAGACCTTCAGAGGTCGGGTGGAGGTCATATCCCTCCACATCAGAGCTCTTATGGCAGAACAAGAGGACCTACACAATTTGAGTTGGGTATTTATAAATCTTTGGCCCGGTTAGTCTTCGGGAGAACTTGTGAGGAACCTTCTCTGCAGCCAGGCCCCGGTGTTAATCCTCCAGGTTCTGAGTTATCTCCTCAGGGTCGAGGAAACAGACGCTGGCGGAGCTCCACCCGTACGCCTTCAGAATCATGGAACTCCATGAAGATGTACGAGTACATGTCAGGTAGGACCTCAGAACCTCCACTGGTCCATTTAAGACGGACCATCCAAGAGATGCTCCTGACTATTACTAAAGGAAACACTCTATCCCATTCTGTGTGGAGTGAGACCCTCAGACGACTCACCTGGCCAGGTTGAAGGCGTCATCTATGAGGCCGGCTCTGTTTCCTACAGAGATGATCTGAGAGAGAGAGAGGGAGAGAGGGAGAGAGAGAGAGAGACGGGGAAAAAGAGTGAAAAAGACAAAAATCAGAGAGATTCCCCCCTCCTTTCCACCGGGCCCGGCTGTGACGCCGGCGCTGACCCGAGGCAGCCATCCTGGGTAACGCTGGGGCAGAACAATCCACCAAAGCGAGTCCAACAGAACCCAACAGAATCCCGACCGACTTACTTGGTGGTTGTTGTGGAGTTGCTGAATCAGCAGTTTCCAGTTCTGGAGGTCATAGTTCACTCGGAAGTAGCCCGTCTGGTTGATGTTGCCGAGCAACCAGGTTCTGTCATCCATCTGACCGACCCTGTGGGTTTCTGGGACGGAACAGAAAAAAAAAGAATCAGACCAGAGTCTGACCCGGGTCAAACAAACATGAAACGTTCAGGGTTCTGACGGGTCGTCGCGGCAACAGGCTAAGAAGGTTCGTCCCCAGCTTGGACCACGATGGACCAGAACTACATCCACATCAAACCGCCTGTCCATCTTCACTGGTGAACAGAACCATGACATCATCAGCCGTTCACTCGTGTCTCCAGACGGAAATGTTCTTTAAAAAAAAACAGGATTTTTTTTCTGCCAAACGTGGAAACAAACATCTCCTCTTATTGGTCTGCAGCTTCTACAACGTGGAGAATCAGAGAGAAGCAACAGAACCTCAGCTGACTGACAATCACACAACCGGCGCAGGTGTTGCATCGACCGGCTAATTATAAACCGTAAGATCAGCAGAGAACAAAAGAGTTTTCCTGCAGAGCCGCGGCATCAGAAAGAGAAGTTAGAGAAGTTCAGCCGGCAGGAAATGATGTGAGGATCGGCCGGATGAGGAGAAAAAAAGACAGTAGATGATGACATCATCATCAGGGTCATCAACCCCCCAAAAATCTCCCAAAAAACCCGCCGAAAAACATGTATATTACACTGTAAAAAGGGAATTACTTAAACTCAAATGACACTCAAAAAGTATTCTTCAGTCTAAAATTTGAGTTAAAAATACTCAATTGAATTTTAAGTGACAATAAAAGTTCTCGTTTTTTTTTACAGTGTAGTATGAGGCAACTTTTTCTCTTCAAACTCAAACCTCAATTGTAAAAAAGTCTTTTCAAGCCTGAAATTTAAGTTACAAATGCTTAACTGAATTGTTTTCTTATTTGTTTGTTTAAACTCCAGAGATCTGATTTTACATTTCTGATATCCTTGTTGCACTGTAAAAATATTTAATAAACCCGTTTCAAACCCATATTTTATGGTTCAATCTTTTTAAAATGAGGCTCAAAGATGCACTGTAAAAAAGGGAAATATTCTCTTTCCATAAAACTGGTTCTCTGGTTCAAAACCGGGAGAAAATGTCCCTTTAAATTTCCAAAATCCATTTTATCCCTGAAAAAAATGAAGCTCTAACAGTTTTAATTTACATAAACGGCATCAGAAATCACGTTTAACTGGATGATCTGAAAGAGAACAAGTTTTAATGTAAAAACCGAGAAGAAAAGGTTTGATCTCCATAAAAAGAAGAATCGACTGAAGTAAGGGTTTAAAAAAAAAGAAAGAAGAGTAATTAACATTTATTCTCCACAGACTGGAGGAAAACCAGAGAATAAAAAGGTTTGAATTTCAATCAACAGAACCAGAATTAAGGTTCTTTCTTCACAAAAGGAAGCAGAACAAAGTCTACAGGCTAAATATTTTTTTAATCTCCATCAAAATAAAGTAGAATAACTTTTAGTCTTTATCAAAAAGTACGAAAATTATTATTAATAATAATAATAATAATAATAATCATTTATTCTCCAAATACCAGAACAAAACCAGGTTATTCCTCAAAAACAAGCAGAATGATGTTAAATCTTTATAAACAGAATCACAATTTTAAACATATAGATAGCAAATCTAAAGATGTATATTTAAAAATTGAAGCAGAATAAAAGTTAGTCTCCATAAGAAAAAGCAGAATAAAAGTTAGTCTCCATAAGAAGAAGCAGAATAAAAGTTAGTCTACATAAGAAGAAGCAGAATTAATTTTATTCTCTAAAAACTAAAGGAAAGGAGAAAACAAGTTGGTTACTATTTATTTACAATATTTATCTTTTAATGTAATACCGAAAAAAAACCCAACCTAATTTCAGTTATTGCCAATTTTACACTGTGTAAATATTCTTTTGGGTATATTTCATAGTTAAAAAAATACATTATGTCATATGTAAAGTAAACAACCCAACAATAAATTATAAGTTATAAGTTAGTTAATATGATAAAGTCATTAAAACCGTATAAAAATATTAAATAAATCATTAATTTGTTCAAACGTGTTTTTTTTATATATTATACTGAAAAGAAATGCATTTAAATCAGTTATTGATAATTATTTTCATATATCACATATATATATATATGAAAAATAATATTTGTTTGTATTTTCATGCATCATGTCATGAAAACAAAGTTGTTATTAAATAATAATAATAATAATAATAATAATAATAATAATCATTTAGTAGTGATCGGGAGTGATTTTTGTTACAATGATGAAATAAGTAGAAATGTGAAATAATTTTAATAAAGAATGTTTTTATGGTAGTTTTAAGAAAAACAACGTTTTTGTTTTGAGGCGGTTTTTTTTTTTTTTTACTTCCCTTCAATCTAATATTGAATAAAATATAAAAAATAAATCTGACTTCGTATTATTGATAATTATTGACACTGAAATATGCAAAATAATAATTTTGGGAGATTTTTTGTGATTTTTTAAAAATCGGGGCCATTATGTAAACAAGAATCCTGAAAATAAATGTAATATAATAAGAATAGATACATTATATTTATATAAACAAACGCTTTTTATAATCATTTAAATATAAAAATATTCAGTTCTGTCTGTAAGAAGTTTTTTTATTTATTTATTTTTAAATTAAATATTGTGAGGCGGCTTTGAAGAACGTTTAGATTCTTATCGTCTAAGAAGATGTGAGTAAAAGTTTTATTAAAGGTGAAAATCAGGAGATTGTTTTTTGAATCACACAACAAAAACTTAAAAACATCTTTTAAAGTTCACTCAGAGTTTAGTAAACTGTAGTTTTGGTACCGGTTCTGTTGTTGATCCAGATGAGGCTCTCGGCTCCGATGGCAGACCCGTTCCCCACGGCGACCGTCAGCGGTACCTGCCACTGTGAGCTGAGAGAGAGGGACAGAGAGAAAGAGAGAGGGACAGAGAGAAAGGTGGGATAGAGAGAGGGAGAGAAAAGGGAGTGGGGTAGAGGGAGAGAGAGAGAGGGAGAGCGAGATAGAGAGAAGGGGAGAGAGAGAGAGAGAGAGAGAGAAGGAGAGAGAAAAGGGAGTGGGGTAGAGGGAGAGAGAGAGAGGGAGAGCGAGAGAGGGAGAGCGAGAGATTAGAAGGGGAGAGAGAGAGAGGGACAGAGAGAGAGTTGGGAGAGGGGGGAGAGAGAGAAGAGAGAAAGAGAGAGTGTAAGAGAGTTACAGAGAGAGAGAGGGAGAGAAAAGGGAGTGGGGTAGAGGGAGAGAGAGAGGGGGAGTTTAATTGCCGGGGTTACTAGTTAGAGTGACGGTCTGACGGTTCTGAAAGGGTCTGAGGTTCTGCAGGAGTCCAGTGGGTTCAGGTCTGGTGAAGGTCCCTGATCCACTCAGGCTGTCAATCAAACAGGCTGTAACTGAAGAGCGTGAGTCAGAACCGCTGAGAAGAACGTTAGTGGACTCATTAGGAACAAACGGTTCCTGCAGCAGCGTCACCGTTACTGTAAGTGAGCGATAATGACCCCCTCCTTAACGACGGCCCCCCATAAACACCTCACACTCCTTTATTGGACTCATTTCATCCAACTGATGCAGATTTTAATTAAAGTGGATTTTAATTACAGCCAATAAACAATCAGCAATTACTTCACACACGTACAGAGTGTGTGTGTGTGTGAGAGAGGGTGTGTGTGTGTGTGTGTGTGTGAGAGAGGGTGTGTGTGTGTGTGTGTGCGTGTGTGATAGAGAGGGTGTGTGTGTGTGTGTGTGTGTGTGTGTGAGAGAGGGTGTGTGTGTGTGTGTGTGTGAGAGAGGGTGTGTGTGTGTGTGTGTGAGAGAGGGTGTGTGTGTGTGTATGAGACGGTGTGTGTGTGTGTGTGTGTGTGTGTGTGTGTGTGTGTGTGTGTGTGTGTAGTAGGGGTCACTGTAACATGACCAGCCATTAGGGCCCATTTAACAATCTTATAGCTGCCATCTGTTGCCGCAGGCAACCAAGGATCGATACCGTTACCTAGCAACCGGAAATTTAATCTGATATTTACCTGAACATGATTTACAGGCAAGCAGACAGACAGACAGACAGACACACACACACACACACACACACACACACACACACACACACACACACACACACACACACACAGACTGCAGGCATGAACTGGACCTCTCTGTCACTCCTCATCTTCCTCCACTAAAAAAACAACTTTGACGTTGTTTCATTCAAGCGTCTCAGAATTCTAAATGAAAGGAGAAACACGTCAAAACGTCAAAACGTAAAGATGTTCGGACGGAACAACGAGAGGAAGATCGTCATCCAGCGACGTTTGAGGTTAGCAAAGTTTCTAGGATCTTCAGTCGGAGAATTCATGAGGCTGTTAAACGTTCTTACAGAAAGAATCAGTAAATAACTTTTATTTATGGACAGAGTTTGTGGAAAAATTAGATTTTACTGTGGAAATACAAACTTTTCATAAAATGTATGTAAAAATACCCTCATGTCCCAACGAAGTACTCACAAAGTATTTACGAAGTATTTACCGTAAAAGTATTATTTTGTCTAAATTAAAAGTTCTGCTGGTCGGAAACTTTATTAAACTTATTTAACAATTTCTACACAAATAAAATGCTTAAATTATAGTAAATATTTGTGAAACAATGTTGATTTCTAGGTTTAAAAAAGTCAAATTTACGGTAAAATACCGGAAGCTGCGGTTGCGAGAATTTTACCGTAAAAAACATTGTTGCCTTTTACAAGATGTTACGTTAAATTAACATGAAATAAACAGATATAATGTAAAAATAAAAAAAAACTGTAGAAATGTCAGCAGAAAGTAAAGAAAGTAAAAGACTGTACGGTTCAAAACTCTATTATTAACTTTTTAGCGGAGGAATGATAAATTCTACAGAAATAAGTTAAAATTACTGCAAATATTTGTGAAATAATGTGCGTGTGTAAGTTAAAAAAATTCCGATTATAATTTACTATCATTTTATGTCATAAACTATGTCAATGTAAACAAGTTGACAAAGGATTTTTCAGGTGATTTACAGTAATGTATTGAACACAACAGTATTTGATTTTGACCTGGATGTACATGTTTATTATTTTTCTCACTGTGCAAACGAAGGAATAAACGTCCGTTGGGACTAGAACCATCGATCACCCTCCGGTTGAACGATGCAGCTGCTCGTCCTCCGATCACATCCCTTTTTATCTGTCAGGCTTTTAGCTACAGTCACACCTTCACCACGTCAGTGATTTATTCTCTCCGTCGTCATTAGCCGCCGCCGTCCCCAGGCGGCTCCACGCATCTCCCGCCGTCCGCGCCGCTCTTCGCAGAGCATCTATTTTCCTCGCCGCGTTGGGTGTTTAATGGAGGGAAAACAAAGGGATGCAAATTTGGAGCATCTCCCTCGGACCGAGATAGTCGGGGGAGAAGAAGAGAAAATAAATATTCTGTGATCTCGGAAAAAAGTCACCTTAACACT
Source organism: Lophius piscatorius (assembly GCA_009660295.1). Lineage (NCBI taxonomy): Eukaryota > Metazoa > Chordata > Actinopteri > Lophiiformes > Lophiidae > Lophius > Lophius piscatorius. The sequence goes on from VRLP01009116.1 coordinate 9,480, forward strand.
TTTAATGGAACGCAACTAAAGTTTAAAAAGTTCTGTCTTTTTTTTATTGTACTTTCACCTGAGTATAAACGTCTTCTCCTTCTTCTGTCTGTTCTTCTTCTTCTGTCTGTTCTTCTTGTCTCTGTTCTTCTTCTTCTGTCTGTTATTCTTCTTCTGTCTGTTCTTCTTGTGTCTGTTCTTCTTCTTCTGTCTGTTATTCTTCTTCTGTATGTTCTTCTTCTTCTATTATTCCTCTTTCCAAAGTCCACCTCGGAGTCAAATGTTCACTTCCTGTCTAATAGACCCCACCCACTGACAGGTAACCGCGGTAACCAGACGGTGGTTGTAATGTGCCTTCACTTCCTCTCCTGTCAATCAGAATGACAGAACGACGTGTCAATCAGCAGCTTCTCCGAAGGGTCTCCTCTTTGACCTCCTGTCGCTGAATCTTCATCGTCGTCACCTGGTTCCTCTTCTTCAACCGTCTCAGGTTCACCTGAGATGTTGAACCTGGAGGCAGCCCGTTTAGATTTCTGAGCAAAAGATTCGGTACCAGTGAGGAGCTAGATGGTTCTTTTGGGTTTTGTGGCTCCTGGGTTTCTTTGACTGGGTTTTTCTCGGGGCTGAACAGAACACTCAGAACCCACGTTCTAGTCGGACCGCTGGAGTTCTTGGTGCCTGATGGACCCGAATGAATCCGTCAGGTAGGTTCTCTGATCTCAGCGGGTCAGAGATGATCTGGAGGACGAGGAGAATGGTTCTGCTCTACTTGGAGTCGGATCGTCTTGGACCGAGATCCGTTTGGACCAACCCTCATGGTTTAACCCTAATAATCTGGGAGATGAAACAATAATGCTGCAGAATTGGACTGAAACGATTGAAAGCTGTTCTGTGGTCACATGAGTGGGACGCGACCACAGAACCACGAGGAAGTCAACGGACAGACATCGATCCGAATGGACTTCAGCCCGGTGTCTCCAGACCAAGAACCGAAACACAACGGCAACTTCCGGCGTTGAAGCGGAATCGGAACGGACTTAAGCCGCTACCGAAGCTTTCACGATATTTATCTCTGCAGACTGATGGGAGATGAAGAATACGCCGAAGATTATCGGACCGCGCCGAGAAACTCTTTGGACCCACCGCGAAAAACTCAGAATCTCAGTTTAAGTATTACGGGCTGAGACACAAAACTTCACAATATTAATAAAACACAGTTAAAATGTATTTAATGAAACCTTCCAGCGCAAATTTTCATTTTTCCATTGGCAGATAAAAAACTTAAAAAACTTTATTACAACTTAAAAAAACCTTTTTATTCATTTTTTTTAACTTATTTTTTGAAGGGGAATTTTTTTTTCCAGTGTGAATCTGAAGGTTCAACAGCGCTTAAGTATTTTTTCGTTCAACTTTGCAGCATTAAATATTTAGTTTGATCTGTTGAGTTCAACTTAGCTGAATTTCAAAGTCGACTGGACGCAAAAAAAAAGTTTGGGATTCTCATTTTATCCAGAATCTTTCTGTAATGTAAATAAAAACTGCATCTTTTTACTCTGAAGCTTCAAAGTCTGACTCAGATTGGGGAAATGTCTGTTACATATATTTACCACTAGGGGGAGCTTAATCACCAAAACATTTCGGGTCGTAACTTTCCTACCGTTGGTCCGATTTAGATATAAATATATTATCATATATATGATATATATATGTGTATAGTTTTTTATTCAAATAGTCCATAATTGACCCACTAGGGGGAGTTTTTTGGTGAAAAACACATAAAAAAAAACCTTTTCAGACATAACTTCCTAACTGTTTAGACAATTTAGACTCAATCTCGATTTTAGCAGATCTTTTTGTACATTACTTTGTACATTTATTATTACATTGTACATTAGTGCATTATAAATTAAATATATTATTATTATTATTATTATAACATATTTTACTCACTAAGGGGAGCTTTTTAAGGAAAATCACTTTTTCAGAAGTTAACTTCACATTTAATTTCTGGAGTTCAATCAGATCGGGGACATTGTATGTAAGATGCAGGGGATTTGGGGATTGTTTTGAGGCGTAGAAACTAGTTTATATCTTTTTTTTTTAGTAATGAATTTTCAGGCTATTTTATATATATTTAAAGTTTTATTTATTGATCTACATCTGCACCGATCTGTGCCAGAATGTACTGTAAAAAATATAGTTTAGGAGATATTACGGTAAAATTGTCATGAAAAACAGATATAATATAATAAATAATTGTAAAAATTGTCGGCATTAAGTAAAGGAAGTAAAAGACTTTATTTAAATTCAAAACAGTTTATGACTGTAGAGTTTTCTAAACTAAAGTATCGATAAATAACTTCAATATTTAGGGTTAAAATATGTGGAAAAAAACAGATTTTACTGTCAAAGTACAAACTTTTAGAAAAATCTATGATTAAATTCCATAATATCACGAGGAAATTTTTACCGTAAAAGTTTTATTCTGGTCTCTTTAGACCCCGCCCCCTTTTCTCTTTCTCCTCTGACCATCCTTGACCAGAACCTTCCTGAGTTCTGAAGGCTCTTTTCTCCCACGGACGCCTCACCGCCTCTAAAGTTATTTAAAGATTCGTCTTTCTTCACGTACGTTTCTATTTTACCCTCAGGTCAATAAAACAAACACGGAAATAAATAAATCAGGAGTTTAAGACAACAGAGCGCAACAACGGCGGGACGGCGGCGTTCTTCAGAACCTACGATCAAACCTCACGTCGGCCTCACGACGCTTCAGTCAAAGCAAAACAACTCTTCCTTTTAACGAGCATCAGCGAACGCCGCCCCACGAGACCCGACAGGACGGAAAGAGGAAGAGGAAGAGGAGAAGAGGAAGGCGAAAGTATAAAGGAAGCTTTCAGTGACGAACGGGTCAGAGAAGAAAGAACGATCGGAAGAGAAGATATAAAAGAACGACATGTAAAAGAAAGAGAGAGACTGAGAGAGAGAGAGAGGGGGGGAGGGGAGGTGATGAAGAATTGATGGAGGAGTAAGTGGGTCGATAAAACAGCGAGCGGAGGAACCTCCAGACGCGGAGAAGGACGTGAATAAAACATGCGGCGAATCAAATATGAATGGAAAATAAATGATGTAAAGGTGTTAAAGAATGAGGAGCTAAACTGTAAAAGTGCTTCTTCGGGAGAAAACTCGCCGCTTGCCCGGCCGTGAAGCGGAGGCGAAGGGGAGGAGCCTCTCAGACGGAACCAGCGGACCAACAGACGGAGGTCTGAAGGTTCTACGCCGTATGAGAGAATGACTTGATGATGAGAGAATTACTGGACGAAGAACTTTTGGAGCTTAAAGGTCACCTCAGTGTCGCATGTATGAAACCGACCTTTCCCAAAAGTCAATCCAGTTCTTCCTCACACTAAGGTCTATGAAATTGATCCATGAAATAGTTTTTGAGTTATTGTCCTGAGGATCTACGGTGGACGCAACCCAACTTTTTCAAGGATATCATTAATCAATTAATTGGAATAAGTTGCGAAATTTGAAATAAAACAAAAATGTTGTTTAAAATTTCTGAATTTGTTTAAATGAAAATGAGTTTTCCAAATTGAAATAAGATTCCTGCTTTGAACAGGAGCCATGAACCCCGGTGCCACCGCATGAGAACCTCATGTGAGGGATCTGGCTGTTCCAGGTATTAGTCAGACCCCTGTGGGTGAATAACCAGAGGGCGCCGTGGCTTGTTTCAGGGGCCGTAAACATTATTTGCAGATATAAATGGATAGTTTATTTCACCAGCGGGATTACGCCGCTACATCTTAGATTGGGTCAATAGCGGAATTAACGGCGGCTCGTTTATTTGTATCATCTGTGTGACACGTCTGCTGCTCCGTAAACATCCTCCATCCCCGGGGAAGATTACGACTCACTCATCTGAGCTCTCGCTGCGGGTCATCAGCATAATCAGCAGTTATAGAGCGGGAACGCAAAGAATCAATATTCCCTGAATGAGAAGTCGATCCGCTTCTCATTCCGACCCCTCCTGCAAAACCGGCCCCGTAGGTTTGAAACTCAAACCGTAAACCGATGCGTATCGCCTCGGCGAGCAAACAAACTCATCGATCTCAGCTCCGTCCCAGGAGTGAGTCTGAGCCCGTTTCTTCATGAGGCACATCGGAGTGTTTGGGGGCGGGAACAACCGCCGGACGCCGTCTATCTACAGATGACGAGGTCACAACCACCATCACCAGGTACACAACACTCACAACAACCGTCACCAGGTACACAACACTCACAACCACCATCACCAGGTACACAACACTCACAACCACCTTCACCAGGTACACAACACTCACAACCACCGTCACCAGGTACACAACACTCACAACCACCGTCACCAGGTACACAACACTCACAACCACCGTCACCAGGTACACAACACTCACAACCACCATCACCAGGTACACAACACTCACAACCACC
>VRLP01009117.1:0-13922 GCA_009660295.1 Lophius piscatorius
GCAGTCAAAATGGCGCTGAAGACAAAGCAGGATGTGAACAATGAGCAGTGGCAGCCATTACAGGATGACTGGCTCTCTGTGACGGGGGGGGGGCGAGAGAGGGAGGGAGCGAAGGAGGGAGGGGGGGCTGTGTGTGTAGAGAGAGTTAAAGTTCAAGAGAAACAACATAAAGGACATATTCAATAATAAAGATAAGAGTGACACACCTTAAATTCCGTCTTTGTTGACTAACCCAGTGATTTATAGAATTCTGGAAGGTTGAAAAAGGATTTAGAAAGAAATCCGGCGGATGAATTCTGCTTCTTTTACGGTTATGTTGTAACACGTGTGAATGGATTCTGCACACTCAGCAGAGAATCAAACACCTTTCTGTGTCAGGGGTCCTGAAGGGGCCACAATTTACCCAGAATACACCCCACATCTCACGCACACTTCCTTTCTCACGATGACGCTCCTTTCTCCACTCCTGCTTTAAGGAGAAACACACTTAATTATTCTATCCTGCAGAAACATCCCTCCTTAATAATAACAATAATAATACATTTAATTTATAATGCACTTTACATTTGGATCAAATCTCAAAGTGCTTAGACCAACAAACAGAGCACAGGAAATCAAATGTCTTTGTTTTCATATCTATAGTATGACACACACACACACACACACACACACACACGCGCGCACACACACACACACACACACACACACACACACAAATGTCTGATACATAAAATATCTCATCATTATTCATGTAACAGAAAACTAACAACCTGAAAACAGACAAGAGTTTAAACAGTACGTGTCTGCACCTCTGATACTACCTCGTGCTGAGGGTCACCGAACCTGATCGGACTCAACATAAAGTTAGACTGAACAGAGTTTGGGTTAGCTATAGCTCAACCAAACAGGAGTCAGCGGGTAACTGTAAACCTTTTCTACGCTGTTACTCACAGATTATGAGGGTAGCCTCCATGAATCATGGATGTTGTAGTTTTATTTTTACAGATGTTTTCTGTAGAGCGCTGAGTCCATAAACTACACATATGACAGTCTTGAGTTAGGGGGGGGGTCAGCCCCCAGACAGTAACAGTGAGCAGAAACCGGCTGAGGACACAGACTTCCAAAATGAAATTCATGGCTTATCAGATTTGAGCTGGGGTCAGTGTCCCTCTGGCTCCGCCCCTTTATCTGACATATGACATAACACAACCTTTATTCTCAGAAAATACTTTCCAGACCTTTTAGATGTTCTTCAATAAGACTCGTAAGGATCCAGCTGATGACCAGGAAAGGACATTAATATGATTTTTCTCTCCATATCTTCATCACGGAGTGAGACGTCGTGTTTCAGGAAAGACGATCGATGTCTCACTACGAGCTGCAACCAACAGCAATCACAAAGTGTTTACACGCAATAACACGTGTTATTTTTCTTCTCACATTTTGACATATTTTAGAGAAAAATAAGGGCTTTCGTCACCTGTTACAGGTGAGCACACAGGGAGGCTGCTCACCTGTAACACCTGTATAATAAAGATATTTCTCTGTTTAAGGGAAACTTATTGAAGATGACCGGTGAAAGTTTATGTTGTCTGTCGTAATAAAACGTTAAAATGCTCAGAGTGACTCTTTCTAACCATCAGTCTAGTTCCTCAGACCACAAGAAGGGGATGTGTGTTTGGGGCGGAGCCTCTGATGTGACGCCATGTTCTCCTGGTATGATGTTTCAGAGAGTCCGGGTCAGTCCGGGTCAGTCCGGGTCAGTCCGGGTCAGTCCGGGTCAGTCCGGGTCAGTCCGGGTCAGTCCGGGTCAGTCCGGGTCAGTCTGGATCAGTCTGGATCAGGGGTTTGTAGTAACTGAAGACTTCTGATTGGCTCAGGATCACATGATCACACATGAACCGGTTGCAGCTTCAACAATAATTACATGTTTGTACTTGTTGACATGAATTAAAGAGATAAACTTTATCAGATGTTGTTGATCTTGTTGTTGTCAGTAAGCACAACACATTATTAATTACCTTTTCTCTCCCAGTAGAACTCTGGTAAGACAGCCTTCAGATAGAATACGTCTCCAACAAGCCGGTTCTGGTTGGATCCTCTGAACATTAAAACAACGGTCACATGTTCATAATGTGACTCACTGATTATAACCTTCCTCTTTAACACCGGCGTGTGTACGGAAGGATATCAGTATAACACGTGATCACGTGATCACGTGATCACGTGATCATTTTGAAAAGATTGATCAGTGTTAAGTTATATCGTAAAGACGATCTCGTTAAAACGTGATCATCATGTAAAAACATGAAAGTAATCACCTGGTAAGTTGAAAATGATTATGTAATAACATGAAAATCATGAAAAAACGTGACATTTGTAACGTTATAACGTAAAATTATTACAGATAAAATGTTCAACTTATCAGAAAGAAAGAAATCACTTTCTAAAAATGTGGCGCTGTATGTGAATATATTTATACATATGTAACATTTAGTAACGGCGCAGCAGTTATGTGAGGCGTTCATGGACAAAGTGTCTGCAGGACAACGAAAACTCAGTCAGACTTTTTGTCTTCTTTCTTCTGCACGAGGCTGAAAAAGGAAGTCACACATGAACTGGACTGTTTTTATCAACAGAACTACTTCTTACCAGAACATGAGTCCTGACTCACGGATAATAAACTTCTGACTAATTGCGTTGCTGACTATCTTGAACCCAGGAGGCGTGTCTGCACAGAAGGAAGGCGGTGCATAAGTCATATATCTGTCATGTCTGAAGACCTGTCAATCATAGCCAGGACAGACAGGACGCGTGTCTGCACACACCTGCAGCTCTTGAATGTGGATCAGCGTTAGAGAGAGAAAGACGTAGACTGGATTCATCTATTATAAAGGATCCTGGAGGATCCCGCCACCACGCAGACCTTTAAGTGTATATCAAGTGTTTCAAGTGTGGCAGCAGAGGAAAAGGCCGAGGCAGAAAACTCTAAGGCACCCTCTGTGTTCTGGAACCATCCATCTGAGAGTATCTTGTAGACAGAGAGATTACAGAAGAGTACAGCCCTATGCCGGGAGACATATCTCACCTTCCGAGTGGCTGCATGTGTGTGTGAGCGGGAGACGGTGTGTGTGTGTGTGTTCCAGTAATCTCTCTCTCTCCTGGCTGTCACCGCCTGTCGACCTGCTGCCATGCTGGAATACGTGGACTGTTCCTTTATCTCCTGCATCACCGTCACCATCACTGCTATGATTTCTGCCCGTGTGTGTGTGTGAGTGTGTGTGTGTGAGTGTGTGTGTGTGTGTGTGTGTGTGTGTGTGTGTGTGTGTGTGTGTGTGTGTGTGTGTGTGTGTGTGTGTGTGTCTGTGAGTGTGCGTGTCTGTGAGTGTGTGTGTCTGAGAGTGTGTGTGTGTGTGTGTGTGTCTGAGAGTGTGTGTGTCTGAGAGTGTGTGTGTCTGAGAGTGTGTGTGTCTGAGAGTGTGTGTGTGAGTGTGTGTGTGTTCATGTGTGTGTGTGTGTGTGTGCGCGCGTGTGTGCGCGCGTGTGTGTGTGTGTGTGTGTTGGTCTGTGAGTGTGTGTGTGTGAGGAACCCCCCTCTGGTGGCGTCTACTGTGTACATTGGACTCAATGGCTCCAGTGTTCATATATGTGTGTGTGACTGCGACACTTAACCCTTTGACCGGTTGTGGAATGAGCACCGCAGAAATCGCCACTCAGCCTCCACCCCCCCACCCCCACCCCCACCCAACCTTCTTCATCCACTGCACCGCCGTGGTGTGTGTTACCACCCCAGGAGAGACCAACCAGCTCACACTCACAACCACACACACACACACACACACAGACACACTGGCTGTGCTGCTGGGTGGAGGTGGTGGAGGTGGTGGAGGTGGTGGAGGTGGCGACGGCGTGGAGCTGGGTGTTTAGACTCTGGCTCTTTGTTCCTCCCTGATGGAACCTCCTCTACCTGCATATGAGGGTGGAAGTCTCAGCGCTTCCACTTTAAAGCCAGGAAGTGTTTGATTCCCTCCGTTTCCGTGACGACCAAAGGGCCATTTCATCTTTTTCCTGCCCAAACCCACAAACCGACACCGCGCCATTCTCCCATCAGTCTGCGCCCTCTTTCCCGACGCTCTTTGATTCGCCGCGCGGACGCCTCATTAAGCCTCATTGAGGCACACTTGTTGCACGTATTCAGCGCGGTCACCTGCTGCGGCGGCCGACGTGTTGAAGGTTGGGCAGGTGCGGCGGTTGCCGCAGCGACGGCCCATCTGTCAGAGTGAACTTCTGTTGTTGTGCGCGTCTGAAAACCTGGGATGTGTTTTGGGTTCCTGCGCCTTCATGACGCTGCGCTTCCATCTGCTCCGGTTCGGGCGCTCTAATCACTCTGTAAAGGTTAGAGACCCCGACAGCAGCTGCAAACTATCCGGAGGTCTTGTTAAAAATATCCGGTTTTTATTGCCACAAAGACGGCGGCTAACCTCGCTGACGGTCGCCCGAACGCCTCATTGATGTTTCCCGCCACCGCCGGTTCCTCCTGGCCAGAAGGTCACGTCCTGTAACAGGTATCAAAGAAACACAGATATGATACGTGAAACATTGGAATTTAACAAGTCTGTCGTTTAGCTGTAATGTTCACTGATCGGCCATATCATTAAAACCACCTGCCTCACATTGAGTGGGTCCGGGTTTTGCTGCCAGAACAGATCCAGGATGCATTTCAGCGGATCTTCTGTGGGATTAGACAACATGGGCTAGCCTTCGCTCCCATGACCCTGTGGGAGACTTTGGTCAGTTCTAACCAAGGCAGACCAGGAACAAGACTCGCAGTTCTGGAGATGTTCTGACCCAGTCCTCTAGACATCACAATCTGGTCCCTGTCAGAGTATCTCATAGCCCGGGCGCTGGTCCATTCTCCTGCACCGAAGATTAACTTCAGGAAAAAAGGTTCACCTGCTGTCAAAAAATAAAACCCTCCCACTGACAGGTAACCATTGTAACCAGGTAATATATCCCTCCCACTGACAGGTAACCATGGCACCAGGTAATATATCCCTCCCACTGACAGGTAACCATTATAACCAGGTAATATATCCCTCCCACTGAAAGGTAACCATGGCAACCAGGTAATATATCCCACCCACTGACAGGTAACCATGGTAACTAGGTAATATATCCCTCCCACTGACAGGTAACCATGGTAACCAGGTAATATATCCCATCCACTGACAGGTTACCATGGTAACCAGGTAATATATCCCATCCACTGACAGGTTACCATGGTAACCAGGTAATATATCCCTCCCACTGACAGGTAACCATTGTAACCAGGTAATATATCTTAACCACTGACAGGTAACCATGGTAACCAGGTAATATATCTTAACCACTGACAGGTAACCATGGTAATTAGCTAATCGAATTAACTGAAATAAAGAGCTGACATTATTTTCTTCTCTGCAACAAATGACTTTTGTAGAAATTGCAGTGAAAACTGTCAGATTCTGCAGTAAAAGATCTGAATTATCCCCCATCAGGAAGTAGTAATTAACTTTAATTTACTTTAGCATTATTTTAGGACGACACATAATTCTACTTTAATATTATAGATTTTTTGGTTGAATATTCTATAATGTCACAGGCATTAACCGTTAATATACTTATACTAGAAACTTTTCATCATTCAGAACAAACATAGTATATTTCTACATAATGACGACATAAAAATAGAAATAATATAAATAAGGTTGTTATTTTTGTGAAATAATGTTGATTACAAAACTTAAAAAAAAACATGTATATATGTTTTTGTCATTTCATCGTATTTCCTCTTAAGTTAAAACTTATAAACATATGCAATTTTAAATAAACATACCTATAATATAAATAAGGTCTTTAGAGAATTTAAAGTAAAATACTGGCAGCTAAGATTAACAGAACTTAATTTTTTAAAATCTTGTGTATGTATAATATATATATATACATATATACATATATATATATATATATATATGTATATATGATCGGGCCTTCTGTTCTGCTGCCCCTCATCTGTGGAATGCCCTCCCTGACCATCTGAGGGCTCCACAGACGACTGAGTCTTTTTAAAAAGGACTTAAAACTTTCCTGTTTAGCAGAACCTGTAACTTTAACTAACTTTGCTGCTTTTTGGTCACATTTTTATATAATTATTATTAGATTTTTTGTTGATGCTTTTATCTGCTTTTACTTCGTAGCACTTTGAGATCCGATACTCAAATTCGGAGTCATTCCAGGAAGAGGGACTCGTTTAAAAACTACTTTAGCTTGTTTCGTTTCTTGGCTGGAAACTTTGTGCTTCCTGTATGAAGACTTCAATCATCAGGGTGCAGTGACTGCCGTCAGAACCGCACCATGTGACGGATGAGAGGGATGGGGCGCGGCTTCCTGTCAGTGGGGGAGCATCTTGGGGTGACCTCACCTCTCTGGGTGTCACAGAGCTGTCAGACTCTAGGTGGACGTTATGGATGGATGTGAGTAAAGTGATATATTTGTGGGAGTGTCAGTGTATGTGTGTGTGTGTGTGTGTGTGTGTGTGTGTGTGTGTGTGCGTGTATAAGTGTGTGTGTGTGTGTGTGTGTGTGCGTGTCTGAGATGTTTGAAGCACTGGAGAAAGCACTTGTCACTCAGGTAAGACAAAAAAAAACCCTAGTGGTTCATGTGAGACGGGCCGGTTACAGCAGGGGTCATGTGGGGTCAACACAAAGGTGAAAGTGGAGGCTAGCCACACCTCCTGCGAAGGACTCATGTGATTTGTTTGGTACCTGTCACTATGGTTCTGGTTCTGATCTGGCTGCTGATGTCTTCATCCTTTTTTTTCCATTCCTATTTTCTTTTATTTTCCTTCATCTTTTTTTCTCTTATTGTTTTACATCTTATTTATTTATTGATTTACTTTTTATATTATTATATTTAATTAATTAATTTATTTTATTCATTTTTTTATTATTGTTCTACATTTTATTTTATTTATTTTTTATCATTTTTTATATTTTATTATTGTTTTACATTTTATTTAGTTATCTAGTTACTTTTTATATTATTATAGTTAATTTTATTTATTGATTTGATTTGATTTATAATATAGTATAGTAGTAGTATAGTTTTTACTACATTTTATTTTATTTATTTTTCATTCTTTTTTTTTATTTTAAAATAACTTTTTATTTATTTATTTATTTTATTTATTTATTTATTTTTTTTATTTTTTATTTTTTTTATATTTTACATTCTATTTATTTCATCCATTTCTCTCTTTTTTTCATCAACATTAATTTGACCTTCAGAGTTTTGTAAGACGTTTGAAAAGAAACATTTTTTTTTACACTTGAAGGTAAAAAGACGTTGAAAATGAAGGAACTCTGAATCTCCACCGGATCGATGGGAATAAAAAAGAAAGAAGAGTTTTTCACTTTTACACATTCCCACTCAAGCGTTCCCTGGTGCCGTTTTCCGGCCGGCCCGGCGCCGAGGCGGGTTCTGAGGCCGGTTCCGTGTGAAGTCGAGCGTTGAAGAAAAGTCTGCTCTCCTCCCGGGGAAATCCAATCCCGTCTGTAACTCAAGACAAACCCTCTGCAGACGGGACGTCTCTCTGACGGCGGAGGAAACGGGCCGCTGGTCTCGGGTCCGACTGGGACCGGGCGTAAATCAAAACCCGGTAGTTAATAGTGGATTCATTCTGGCTCCTGTGCTTCGATAGACCAGATCACGTTTAGTTAAAAAAAAGATCTTTACAAAGTTAAGTAGATTTATGAAATCATTTCATGATGAAAAGTTCTGTTTCACGGAGAAACAGAACTTTTTTATTGGATTTCTTAGGAAACTGTTTGAGTTTTTTCATTTTTATTAAATGATAAGTTCTGTTCACTCAAACCTCAAACACTTTAATATGCAAAAAAGATTTATTGATCAGGTTTTTCCTCGGTATCCACGGTTACCGTCTCCTCGGTGACCCCTGTGACCTGTGGTGTCCCTCAAGGCTCGGTCCTCGGCCCCTTGCTCTTCAACACATACTGGGTCGGATTAACAAAGAGGTTCGGTTCCAGTTTTCAATAAGAAATCCAGATTCAGAAGGAGATCAACCAAACATCAAAGCAGGACATCAAAGGGTTAGGTTCCCCCAAATGATACCATGTCGTACTTTTAACCCAACCGCCAAGGGTTCAAAACTCAGAGTACTTCAGGTGCCGGTTCCAAGCCCGGTAAAACGAGTCAAGCATGAGTCCAGTGTGGAACCAAATCAACATGCAGAACCTGATTTTCCAAACCGGGTTAACGAAAACCGTCACTGGTACTGTTAGCCAGCAGGGCTAACAGTACAGAGCAGGGTACCGGCGGTAACTATGGCGACCCTGAGAGAGACAAAGAAGATGTTATACTTTTACTGCATCTCGGAGTGTATATATATATATGTACATATATATATACATGTACATATGTATATGTACATATGTATATGTACATGTACATGTACATATATATATATATGTGTACATATATATATATATGTACATATATATATATATATATATGTACATATATATATATATATGTACATGTATATATATATGTACATATATAATACATGTACATATGTATATGTACATATGTATATGTACATTTACATGTACATATATATATATATATATGTATATATATATATATATGTACATGTACATATATATATATATATGTACATGTACATATATATATATATGTACATATATATATACATGTACATATGTATATGTACATATATATATATATATGTACATGTACATATATATATATATATATGTACATGTACATGTATATATATATATATATATTTGTATATCTGTATATATGTGGGTTTTTTTGAAGTTTTTTTTTCATTTAATGATTACTATTATTACAATATTTTTTATTATATTTTTTATTATTATTCTTTTCTTCTTAACTTTGAAGATGTTAATGGTTTAAGTCGGGTTTAAAATCGACGTGGTTATCGAATATTTTCTAAAAAAAAAGGAGAAAAAAAAAGAATTCAGTCATAATTACTTTTGTAATAATTCTTTGGCGCTGGTTGACATAAGCGGGTCAATAAAATGTCACGTTTCATTTCTCGTGGATCTCCGGCGAGATCTCTGTGAGTGAAAACTTTTTCTTTTATTGCCGCTCCAGTTTCATCTTTGTTGTTGTTGTTGTTGTTGTTGTTGTTGTTGTTGAATACTTCTCTCTCAGTATTCTGATCCAAAATTGGAAACTTTCCCCCACCCCTGAAATAAACACATTTCCCATTCAAACGGCTGCATGAGTCAGAATTCCCTGCTCCACTTCCCCCCTTTCACCCCAGAACCCGATGAAGAGTCCCTGAGAGGAAGAGGGCGGCGTTGGGATGACACTATTATTACCGCGGTGATAATTCTCAGCCTAATGAAATCCTTTCCTGCTCTCGCACCGATGGAACTCTGTTAACTTTGATCTCACAATTTAGTCTCCATGAAGGGCTAATAAAGAATAATCTTCTCCGTATCTTCTCGTCTGAGCCGCCAGCTCATCTTCATCGCGCCGTCTGACTGACACTCTGTTGCTCCGGGCTGACTCCGGGTTTTTTTTTTTGTTTGTTTGTTTTTTCCATCCAACCCAGATAATACAATCAAGTATTAAGAAGAGGGAAAAAAATCAAACTGGATCCGCATCAGATGAGTGGCAGACGCCCGGGGGACGCCGCTCTGGTTCTTCATCATCTTCCTCCTTTCCCTTCAGTCTCACTCAACTTTTCAGCCGACAGGTTGACATCCGGAGACGCTTCTTCCCCAGAAGATGTTTTCTTAGTGTCGTCGCAGCCGTTTCTGATTCATCCGGCTCAGAAGGAAGAATCCAGATCCTCCATTTATTTGATCTATTTAAACCTTCATTTGACCTTCATTTGACCTTCATTTGACCTTTTTATGACCTTTTCTTGACCAGAAAGTCTCAATGAGATAAAAAAAAGGCATATTAGATATGCATCAGATAAAAAGAAAAGAATAATTGCAGAGTTAAAATCTGTTTGATTTTATTCAAATAATCTTATTTTTAAAACGTTTTTATTGAATTTTTTTTCGAGAATCAGCAAGTTTTTTGTTTTTTTTAATCATGAAAAAAAAGGAATTGAATAAGGAGGATTAGATTTATGAAACTTTAGGAGATTAGTTTGTATGTAATTATCAGGAAATGATTTTGTTTTAAGGGTTTTTAAAAAGGTTTATGAGAAAATATTACATAAATATTCATTTTTACTCGTTTTATTCGTAGTTTCATGATAAAAAACTTAATAAACTTTAAGTTTATTAGTTTGTTCTTCTCTCTCTCTCTCTCTCTCTCTCTCTCTCTCTCTCTCTCTCTCAACCTAACTAACTAGTTGTGGCAGAACGCCGTCCACCCTGAGTCGGGTTCTGCTTGGGGTTTCTGCCTGTTAGAAGGCAGTTCTTTTCCCGCCGATGACGCCAGATGCTTCTTGATACGTAAGTTCTCCTTAGAACGAAGAGTTACGTCTTTTTTTGGAAGGTTCCTTTCATTTTCCGCTCTTCCTGTTGGGGTCGGCCCGGGGGGGTCGGTGCCCATCCCAGCTGGGTGGAGGGTGTCGACACCTTCATGACTATTCTGCGTGTTTTTGGACAGCGGAAGAAAAAGTTCCGACACAAGGAGAACATGTAAACCCCACACAGAAAGGCCCGCGGGCCTGAGGTGGAGGCGTACCGGTAACCGTGCCGACGAGGTGAAGCAGCTCCACATCCACCACTTTCACATAAACTGTCCAACCTTTCCCTCGTTAGACGTAAATATGACATCACTCCTCGCTCTGGCCTTCGTACTTAAAGCCTTTTGGCAGCAAACATCCCTAAACGCCGATCGGACCTAATGACGGGCCACGACCCCAGAGTTCTGCTCCGCGATAAGACCAATCAAAGGAAAATTGGGGGCATTTATTTCCGGGATCTTTGCCCTTTTATTCACAAACATCACAGCGGCGGCGCGGCGGCGGCGGCGCGGCGGACACACGGTAGCGGTTTGCTGCTGCCGGGCTGGACACAGATAAGGAATGTTTTCCACATGAGTTCTGATTGTGGCGCCGGATTTTCCTCTCATCTTGAGTTAAGGAGCTGGGAGGAAACGGGCCAGATCTGTTAAGCCGGTACCTTTCTGACCCGATACATCCAATCCAAGCAGCGGCACCAACAAGCGTCTTTCATTATCAGCAAAGAAGTTCTACGAGGCCCGCTCTGGTTCGCCGTCAGCAGGAAGGCGACCACAGGAGCGCCGCGCCGCCGCCTCTGGGTCGAAAGGTCGGAGTTCAATCACCTCCCGGCTGCGGGCTTCTGCCTCTAAAACAACAGCGCTCCTCCCGCCGTCAGAACTCCTGCTTTTCATCTTCCACCTGTTGTTTGGGTTGGAAGACATACTTTGAGGTCGGGGCGATCCAACAATAACAGTTTGCCACGGGTTCGTTTACCAGCCAGGAGAAGCAGATCAGACGCCGGCGTCTAATGAGCAGCGCTATCTCGCTTATCTGGGCCGGGCGGTTCTGTGTCTGAGCCCAGTCCCAGAGTTCAGAGGGAAACGTTTCTTTCATCCGGACCCAGACGGCAAATGTTCTAAAATATAAATCAATATGAGTTAAAAACAAGTTTCTTATAATTAGCGTAAAAGTCTCAAATGACAAATTTGATGATTTGATTTGATGTTTAATTTAATTTCATATTAGTTGGACCAAGTAAGATATATTTTATCAGAATTAGATTACATGTCTAATACAAAACAATTGTTATAAATGTATTTATTTATTCATTTTTACAACATATAAGTGCTTTTTACTTTTGTGAGATTCCTTTTTTTTGCAGTGTAGAATGTGTTTTATCTTGTCGTTATATATAAATATATATATATATATATATATATATATATTTATATGACTTCTATACATCAGTTTTTCTCTTTACATTCCGACTTTAAATTCATTATGAATCTTATTGTACGTTTATAGTATGGAACTGTTTATCACAATTTTTAAAACTGCAATTTTCTTTTTCTTATATACGCTTTATTTTTTCTATTTCTTTTCTATTCAAAGCTCTTTGAATTACCTCAGTACACGGAATGTAGGTTATATAAATATAAATTTGCTTGTTTATCCGGATAATGATTAAATCCTCCAACAGCCGACTGACAGGTAACCATGGTAACCAGGTAATATATCCCACCACCTGACAGGTAACCATAGTAACCAGGTAATATATCCCATCTACTGACAGGTAACCATGGTAACCAGGTAATATATCCCATCTACTGACAGGTAACCATGGTAACCAGGTAATATATCCCATCTACTCACAGGTAACCATGGTAACCAGGTAATATATCCCACCACCTGACAGGTAACCATGGTAACCAGGTAATATATCCCATCTACTGACAGGTAACCATGGTAACCAGGTAATATATCCCAACTACTGACAGGTAACCATGGTAACCAGGTAATATATCCCATCTACTGACAGGTAACCATGGTAACCAGGTAATATATCCCAACTACTGACAGGTAACCATGGTAACCAGGTAATATATCCCACCACCTGACAGGTAACCATGGTAACCAGGTAATATATCCCACCTACTGACAGGTAACCATGGTAACCAGGTAATATATCCTTCCCACAGTGGTTATATTCGGTGTATTTGTGTAATCATGATGTTTGGTTGTTGACATTATAAACAGCATGTAAACAACTTATAACTTATAACTCGGTTATTCTTCAGTAGTTTGATATTAATAATTGTTATTGCGACTTTTTTCTTCTGTGATTCCTCTGAAAACTGTGAAATCATCTGTTTCCCTTCAAGAACCTGGAACTTTAATTCTGCCCACCGGAGCGGCGGCAGCCTTTCATCAGATGGCGCCGCGGCCTCCACCCCCGTCGGCCCCCTCTTCTATCTCCTCCGCCCGCAGCCCTTCTCCTCTCCTCCATCTACTCTTTCTAAAAACATCAGCTCCTCAGAAGCTGCTGGGGGTTCTGATGTGAAAGGAGCTCAGTCCCCCCCCCCCTCTTTAAACACAGGCCTTCAGCGCCGTCGGCCATGACAGTATTTGTGTTGGTGTATTCTGGGTTGTTGTTTTTTTCGGAAAGCCTTCTGGATGTGGTTTCATTTAAGCCCGGTTCTGTCAGGCAAACATGCAGACTCCTCAACAATGTGCTGGGGAGAGATACCTCATTAGCCCCATCCTCATTAGCCCCATCATCATTAGCGCTCCTGATCAGACGCTCGTCCTTCACCTCAACTTTCCTCTTTATCGCCAAACGCAGAGCGAGCTAACTCTTCACCCGCCGCCGGGCCGCCGCTCCGACAGCAGGTTGGAAATAAAAATTAGAGGGAGGCCCCCGATGCCAGCGCCGACCGAGGGGTGGGCTGTGTTCTGACAGGTGCGGCGGAGAGGGCAGAGACGTTTTTGAATTAATGAGTCCACGCGATGGAGAACGGAGCCGGAGTTCTGGCCCGCGGTTCCCCGGAGGCCCGGTGTGCCGCCTGTTTGAATCCCTGCCCTTGATCTGCTGATCACCGGGCCACCGGCGCCTTCATTAAACGTACAAGCGGAGGAAAGACGCCGCGCCGCCGCGCTGACGCCACGCTTCTGCGTCGGAGTGGCCCCCCAGGGAGACGGCTGCAGGACCCAGATGCAGGTGAAGAAGATTCAGAATGCCAGAAAGGAAGATGGAAGGTTTCTGCTTCCTGATTGAAAATGGAGTCTGAGGGGGAAAAGGTGTGTGTGTGTGTGTGTGTGTGTGTGTGTGTGTGTGTGTGTGTGTGTGTGTGTGTGTGTGTGTGTGTGTGTGTGTGTGTGTGTGTGTGTGTGTGTGTGTGTG
>VRLP01009118.1:0-13921 GCA_009660295.1 Lophius piscatorius
CCTGGGGGACCCCACAGGTGACGGTGTGTGTCCGGGACTTTGAACTTCCAAGGGAAACGTATTCTGTTCTGTCAGTGAGGTAGGATTGAAACCAGTTTAGGGCGGTGGCAGTGAGTCCAGTGGTGTGATGTAGGCGGTGTAGGAGTATTCCATGGTCAACTGTGTCGAAGGCAGCGGACAAATCAAGGAGAATCAAGATCGAAGGTGAACCAGCATCTGCTGCCATCCGTAGGTCATTTGTGACTCTAAGCAGAGCTGTTTCTGTGCTGTGGGTGGAGGGGAAACCAGACTGAAAGGTTTCAAAGAGGTTGTTGTATTTGAGGTGGTCCTGGAGGTGGGCAGCAACTAGTTTTTCCAGAACTTTGGAGAGGAATGGGAGTTTGGAAATGGGCCTGTAATTAGTAAAAAGTTCTGGATCGAGTATTCCATATATTGTAAGTATCAGATGTATGATACTTACAATATATCTTGTATGAAATCTCCTGGAGTCAATTCATATACACCAATGTTGGACTACATTGGACCCACGGTTGCAAAATTATGGCCTGAAATCTTTTTCAGATAAAACTCCCAGTTGTGTAGGAAATATATGGTCCCTGACTTTTCAGGGATATACAAATTCAAACAGATCAGTTTTCAGCTTTGTGATGTTTTCCAGAGACTATTTCCTTCTGAAATGTAGTGGAATAGAAGAATGAAGTATAGCTTAAAATGGAAATAGGCTACTCAAATAGAGTATAAGCACCACAAATTTATACTTATATGCAATACTTAAGTAAAGTTGATTACCATACAGCACTGATTTGGAGGGAGTTATGTGCATTTTATTGCCAATACCAGCCTTTCAAAACCCCAAAAATAGATCATATAATGGGGGGATGTTCAATTTTTCTCCAGGCCATAAAAGGAGCACAGTAAAGCCCAGGTACTTTAATCAGTAAGGGAAAGTTTCTCTATCCAACAAAATGTTTTTCAGCTGAACTGCCTGACACTAAGACACACAACAACACCATGGGTCATCATCTCTGCCCAGAAACAGACCATACACTGGATCAGAGAAATTATGGACATGAAAGGTGTAGGCAGATTTACTGCTGACGTATGATATCTTGGCTTCTGTGTGACTAACTTTAAAGGTATAGACAGTATAATATTCTAGATTAGGAAGTGTAGATTATTATAATTTCCTGTTTTCTATGGAGATCAGGTCTTAAATCCAAGGGTCCAGGGGTCTCCCTTGCCAAAGAGTTCCTAGGTGAAAGGTCAGACAAAAAGCAGTCAAGACCCCTGATGAGTAGAAAAAGCAAGAACTCGAGTATCCTGCCCAGAGGGTTACCAGGGTGCCACCCTGGAGCCAGGCCTGGGTTAGGGTCTCGCAAGCTAGTGTCTGGTGGCTGTGCCTTCACCCATGGGGCCTGGTCGGGCTCAGCCCGAAGCAGGGAAATAGTTCCGTCCTACGTGAGCCCACACCCATGGTGGAATCCGCATGGGTCCAGTGCATTGTGGATCGGGCACTAGGAAAAGGCAGGGGGCCTCAGTGGTCCGATACCCGGTTACGAAGCAGATGATTGGGACATAAAATGACACCTCACTGATGGGGAACTAGCCTGAGCTTGTGCGAGAGGTCAAGAAGTACCGACTAGATATAGTCGGGTTCACCTCTACGCACAGCACTGGTTCTAGACCCCTCCTTATCGATAGGGGCTGGACCCTTTTCTACACTGGAGTTGGAGAGATGGAGGACAGGTGTGGGCTTACTCATAGCTCCCCAGCTCTTTCCCATGTATTGGAGTTCACGCCAGCGGATGACAGGGTTGCTTCCCTGCGCATTTAGGGTCAGGGACTGAACCCTAGTGGTGTTCAGTTATTGGACTTTTGTGCTGGTCACAGTTTGTCCATAATGAACACCATTTTCGAAAATAAGGGTGTCCACCAGTGCGCTTGGCACCAGGACACCCTGGGTTGCACATCCATGATCGACTCTGGAGTTGTATCAGCTGATCTGCATATTCTGACACATAGAACAATGTTGTTGTTTTTTTGTCAAAAGAGCTCCCACTATTGAGTAAAATATGAACCATTAGAGTAAAATAAGATCTATTTGTATTTATCATATTTTACTCTAATTGTTCATATTTTACTCAATTGGGGGAGTTCTTTTGAGAAAAAAAAACACTGTTCTATGGACATAACTTCAGATTTGAGTTGAAGAGCTCAATAGGGGGGGCTATCAGGGATATACCCTTGCTGTCAGGGACAACAGTGTAGGTGTAGTTTACACTGTTTGTAGGAGCTATAGAATAAGAATACATTTTCTAATTTCAAAGTTTTGAATGCAGCAGCAAAGGGAAAATTAATTTTGTGATTTTCTAAAAAAGATTTGGATCATTTATAGCCTGATATCGGATTTGTGCAAGTTGCATTTATTTCAGGTATTCCTATTTATTATTTTTTTTGTTAGCACAAAGGGAGAAAAGTTTAAACATTGAACATTGCATCACTTTAATTCTTCTTCTATGATATTACAGTTTTTGGTGTTTTCAATTGTCCATTCAGTGTAAGGGATACATACTTGTATCCATCCAACATTTCTTTGAAAAATCACATCAAAAAGCAAGGGCTGAAACAAATGAACATGAAACTCATGTCACAGGTTGCATCATCAAAGGTTTTTTTTGTATCATCTGAGCGGTGAATTACCTCAGTTTAATATAACCTAGCAAATAATTACCATATAATCATAATTTAATATGCTAATATGACTTCAGGAGAAGTTGTCTGGAGACGTGTCTTCTACATAACACGACTGCGGAATATAGAAACAGAAGGCAACGCCTTTGATGGTATAATGTTGGAAGAAATAATCAAATATGGATCAGACATCCTGTCTGTTCACATCTTTGATAGCATATCTTTTTCATATCAGCAGGGAGCCTGAAACACCAAACCACATTAAGATATCTGCTAATCTGGTTTGTTTCGTTTTTAACACCTAATAAATGTAGTTAATATGCATGGATGAATTGCCATTGGCATGACCTAGGACATTTCCTGGGGCAAATGCAAGCTCAGGAGGATCTATTTTGAAGTTGTGAATAATTCTTTATAAAAATGTATTTATTTTGTACCATTTGGGGCTGGTGCGTTCCTTCTCAAGCCATTACACAAAGCTTCTAGTATTCCATTTTCAAGATTGTTAACTAGTTTCATCAGAATACTTAGAGAAAGTGGCATGAGGGCGGCTGTAATACGCTGTTCCAGGTGTGTCAATCTTTGTGGTCGCACGAGACGAGGGGAAATAAAACGCTTTCCCCTTTCAAATGTACTTCATCCACCCCCTGTGGCCTGTGGTGCCAGATTGTCACTGTGCTTCATAGTCTATCCTGACACCTGCTCTAATCTTTATACACAGCCAGAAAAAACATAAAGATCCCCTTTCAAAAGAGAAAATAAGGGTGGGCAGTGTTCAAAGAATATGACATATGTCTCAGAATGGGTTCCTTTTATGCTGATATGGCTCTACCTGAGGTGTTCAATTGACAACCCACAGCGGGGGATCGCTGATTAATCTCTCCACCACACTGACATTCAACATGGTAGACTCCTTAGATGGATATCACAGAGCCAGAGAGAGAGAAAAGCAAAACTGATATTGAATTTTGAAGAGTGAAGTTCTTGTATCATGTTAAAAACACAATTAAAATGTATCTTTTCTTTTTTTATCAGTTGTAGGTTATATGCTAATTATAGAAAATTAGTTTACACTCCATCTGAAATAGCTGTATATTCATCATGAAACCTGAATCATGTATCCGGCTATGTAGGTTCTACTTGAACGGTAGCTTTGGTGATGGATCGCAAAACAAGCGTGAGCTGATCTGACCATTAGTAAAGAACACAACAACGTTTGTTATAGTGGTTGTAGTCGGAGTAATTAGCAAAGGTGTATTTGCCTAATGAGTGCCAGTGCTAAACCTCAAGAGATAAATTAAGCCTTCCATGTTCTGAGCTATGCTCCATCTTCTTAGAAGTGGTGGGAAAACATATTGATTTTCTCCCACTGTTTCTGTGAAGACTAAGAAAGCCCAGGAAAGGAAAGTATGCAGGTCCAGTCCTCCTTACTGCAGGTTCAAAGAAACAGCAGGGGTTTCCTGTGTTTTGAACGACTGAAATGGAGACACTAAAATGGAAACATGTTTTTTTTAATGTATTTAAAGGTCAACTTTGGTTAATAAATCTAATATCTATTTAAAGGTATTTTCTTTCTAAATGATGAAAAATGTTATACAATAAGTGTAAAAGTTATGTACTCTCTGTTTTTTTTGGTAGTTGAGTGAATCTGTTGCGATTTGTAAGGTGGCCGACAGAGACTGCGAAGCTAACACATGTAAATAGACAAATTAAGGAAACATCTTCATATATTTGACAGCACATGTGCAGCAATCGCAGAACACGCCTGAAATACCACCACATACAATATTAGGAAAAAGTGATGCAAAAGCAAAAACACATTAAGAAAATGAGCTGCTATTATCACAATAATGCGATGTGCTATTTGCAGCGTTTTGTCTTAATGTGTTGTTCTATTTGCAGCTCATTTTCTTCATGTGTTGTGATATTTGCAGTTTTTTTTTTTTGAAGTTGCAGCATGTTTGCCCCTATTGGGCACAGTTCATTTGACTGTTTTCTCCTACAATCTTGTTATATTTTTAAATTATCTTTTAACAGTGTAGTGGAGTAATTATGCATGCGACAGCTGCTTAACCAAAGCCAGAGAGGTAAAGATATTCCCATTAGTAATTACCCTGCTATATGGTCACAGATTATTTCAATGGGCAGAGGATAAACATCAGACCTTGTTGTGAGCCTGAGTTTTTCTGGCTCACTTATTGCCAGAAAACTTTTATGTGCTATCCTGTAGATTTCTCATTTCCTCCAGGTCAAAGGCAATCTAGGATAAGCTTGATGGTTAGCTGTTTCAGCTAAATGCAGTCTACAGTGAGTTACAGTTTCTAATTATCAGCCTATCCAATCATTGAGTTGATGAGTTGGAAATTCACGGGTGAACAACAGCACTTAAACTTCTAAATGTATTTGTTGGTGTCCACACACCCACTAAGAAATAAAACATATACATACATTTATTTAGATTTACTTACCAAAGTTATTTCAGTGGGACCCACGAGAGTGTGTTAAATACATTGGAAAAATATTTGAATAGTAATTATTACTAAACACTTTACAGCAAATGTACCCAAAATGTCTTAATTAAGTGCTAAATCATGCATTCTTGATGAAATGATAATAATAATTAAAAAAAAGGTATGGTACATTTACTGAACACAATTATGTTGCATGTAGTGAACAGCCGTGGTAAATTCACTTTTCTGAAATATGTAATTAGAAAACCTTTTACTAATACAGTAATGCAATTAGCATTAAAAATAGTTTTCTTAACCAAATATGCAACCTTTATGTCCTCTCGACAGGAAACGCAGCATATTACAAACAACATCTATGTTTAACTTAGCGATCAAACTTGTGTTGTAATGTTATTACCTCCACCAAGGAAGATATGTTATAACTAGAGTTATAAGTTATTGCCAACTTATAGAGGTAGCTTTTGTTCTATGAAAAATAGGAATAGCAATTTAAATTAATAGGGGAATTTTATTTAAATAGGTTCAGTTATTACAAAGTATCCTATATAAAGCAATGTAATTGATTCTTATCAGAATAATGTCCACCGTGGGTACTTTTTTGTCTTGGTAGTGTGTTTTCTATTGTTGTTGTGTAATAAAAAACTTCATCAATGTTTCATTTCTAAGAGTGTATAAAAACTACTTTTCCTCTCACACAATATCTTGTTGACAATCTATAGCTATATATGTATATATAAGTAAATGCAACCTCATCAGGATACAAACCATGTTTGCTTTTCTCCCTTTTCTCTCTACTATCATTTCCCCCTTAGCTTTAATTGATTTCCTGTTAAACTGTTAGTACGATTTTACTTTGGGAAACTTATATTTTCTCCCACCTTAAGCATGGATTAAAATATTTTTACATAGTATTATGAACCTGCCATTCATAAATGTAAAGATAAAAAAAAAAAAACAACTCATGAATTCTGGTTGTGTGCATTTATTCATTAATCATGAACGATTTTAAACTGGGCTAAAATAGAATCACGAAAGAGAGTTTAATTCACTTATAAGGGACTGATGGACTTTGGTGGAGGTATGTGCTCTACTGAGTGTCCTCCTAGTTTGTTATTGCTTTCATTCATGACTGACCAACAATATTTATTTTGTGTTCCATTTGCCCTTGCTCAAAGCCAGAGAGCTTGCATCCAGTTAAAATCAGGAGGCAAACTTTAAGGCAAGTTTGTGCAAAACAAACAACGCCCTGATATATCACCTAATTGTTCATTAATTATATCGTAAATCACAGTGACAATGACAGCTAGTCCCAATTACAAATGTCATGGTTGGCCTGGCCCTCTGTCAAGCTTCATTGTCCTGAAAACCACACTATGTACAAATCACCTTATTTACTTAATGCCATTGGAATACAGTAGGTGATATAGCAGTATACAGTAGTCTACAGTGTCCTGTAGTGACAGGTATGCGTTATATAGATGTTGAATTAAAACAAACGTTTAAAAATGAAAGCATCAATTAAAATCTAAATAGATTAAGACACTTGGTTTTTGGTGAAGCTAGTTTTAACTACCAAAAATACTGAGAAATTTAAGAGGGATCTTTCCCAACCATACAGTATTATGCTACTGTTCAACCTCTTCGTTTCCACAAGCTGAACATTGCTGTTAAATAAAGATTTAAAAAGTGGTTTGTGAAGAAGTATAAAGCAGTAATAAGCAGTGTGAATTTGTTTGAATGAGTATAGCTACACCTGTGGCCACTCAATAGTGGAGTTTGATGTATAACAGTGTAATAATGTAACAAGTACAGTGATAACAGGGATTGTATATTAAAACATGTCTTATTTTAAATAATTGAATTAAAATACAAGAAAATGTGCTGCTTATGAATTTGTTTCCTATTGAATTCAATGTTTGTACACTGCATAGGAATAAGAAAGAGTAAACTGCCATAGAGAAGTGTGAATGATAAGATATCCCATTTGTATCTGAAATGAGTCTCATACAATGAACTCGATTACTCATTTGCATCAAATGATTTGACAATAGATATGAAATATTTTCAGTCAATCTTGACATTTTAACCAGTCCTCATATTAATGCACTGTAGATTAAAAAGTCATATTTGATTAGAAAATAAAATATATAACAATATGATTTCCAGTTTCCATGACAAGTGGAGCAAATTGAGTAGCTGAAATTAAATGTCAAATGTTGCAGACATAGTCAAGAAAGTCATCTTAAATATGATACACTATATAGTAGTAATCTAATGTGATTTAAGACAGAGAAATAATTTTGTTATTCAGTAAACTGACAGATCTTTCTGAGGGGTTGAAAACTTGCAAGCCAAATGCTAGGATCAGCATTTGTCTGATCCTAGTATCGCCCCTGAATTTTTCAGCAGGCTCAGGGAGGTAAAAGTAGATATAGAGGTGTATTATTGTAGAGGTTAATTATGTGCATTCACTTTTCATTTCTTCATTCTTGTTGAAACAATCAGTATATCTCCAACCTTTCGGGGAATAGAAATGAAAAATTCAGGTTTGTTTCACATAACCCCTTAATCCATCCAAGTAACCCGAGGGATATGTGTACCAGCTAGAAACAGTTTAAATTCAGGTGTCATGTCGTCACAGGTAAGCAGATTGTCCTCTTAACCTTTCTCACTCAGGGATCCACCCTTTAAGGACTTTGCCCTCCTGCAACTCATTTTTTTATTTTTTTTTTCCTTTGCACTGTAATTTGTAGTCTGGTTGTGTTGGTTGACTGCCAAATGTGACAGCTATTTAGCAATTCCTCTTAGGGAACTGTTCAAAGAAGCACAGGCATGGTAACAGAGAGAAGAAAAAATAGCAGATGGTGTTGAAACTCTGTTCACATCATGGGGTGATGCAAATGTTCATCATTCATTAGTGCTGCAGACAATAATTTGATAATAGAATAATACATTCGATATAGTCTCATCACTCGAAGATTTCCTGCCCCCTGTTAACTACACAATATAATGTCTACTCCGATCATAGGAGGTGAATTATTATGGATTCTAGACCTTGTAGCTTGAGAGAAGATGGACTGCATATGACTATCAAGACTGTAAACACACAAATCAATTTATTAGCAAGAGTAATTGAAGTGGCTCCATCACCTGGCCGGTGTTGCATAGTATTAGTTATTGCTGCAGCTCACAGAGTTAATTATTCTGAAATTATACTTATAGTCAGGTTTGGTTGTAGAAATCTGTTTTGACTGTTGGACAGAAGGTGCTTAAGTGGGGTAAATAAGGACTGAGCTTCTAGCAGATTTATTATGTCACAGTTGACTCAACTGTTAGCTTCAGTTTAAGTAGTCCGTAAAGAGTGATAATGAGTAATAATAATCCATCTAATGAGTTATTACTGAGCTTCATCTATTAATGCAGAGAGCCTGAATTGTTGAAAATGGAGTGAGAGAGAGACAAGAGGTTTTGAAAGAATTCCTTTCCACAACGAGAAAGATGGCAAACTTTACTGAGTGGCTGTGCCAGCAATTTATTCTGCGTCCATATTGAGGTCAGTTTTAAGATACCAACTGCCTCATCCTGTCGCTCTGGTATCTAATCAATAAATAATCTGCGACTGGATCTGCACTACCAATCCCTCATCCATCACTCACTGATCTCCCTTTTTATCAGCCTGTGCATTTGTAGGCCCCAGCCTGAATGATAAACCAGCAGCGGGGGAAATGTCACTTCAAATCGTCACATTTTCTCTCTTGGATTCTATAGCTGCTTTAGTTTATCTGTGCTGATTCAACTCTTCTGGTTAAACTATTGGCCGTAAAAACACAAACCTGAAATAATTCCAAAGGACTTTAGTCAAACAATCAAAAGTGTTTTAGTGTCTCAGAGATGTTGAAGTTCGTCTTAGAGGTTCTGTCAGGAAAAATATCCCTATGCACACACAGACAAGTTACTTCTCATACCAACTTATTATACTCTCTTTTCACACATGCTCAGACTCAATTACAGCCGCTACATCAGCTGTTTCCATTCAGCCTGCCGCATCTATCCAAACACCTTTATGGTTGGCCTATCATCATCAGCTTGCGGTATTTGAATATATTCCAGTTCCCTATCTCTGTGTAATCCTCATAGATCCATCAGTCTAATTATTTTGATCAGTCTCAGCATAGTCAGTAGCCACCACCAACAGTATCCAGTCTCCAAAGGGGGGTATAACTTGCTGGTGCTCAGGGCAGATAGCCTTCGATCCATTTTCCCTGAAGATGCAGAGCACCGAAGACCTTCTAAAGAACTATTTATTATATATCACATGGTTTTATAAACATCTTTTCCTCATCCTCCTTCTCTCCTTATTGAAATGGGGAGAAGGACCTACCTGGGATGTATTCCAGAAAGCGGGTTTAACAGACTATGAGTTTAACTCTAGCTTTGGATTGATCAACCCCAAGATGAGAAACCCAGAGTTTTTGGTTCCAGAACAGATGATCTCAGTTGGTTCAATCTACTATTATGTTTGTTAAATCTAACTTAAAATCGAGTACAAGGACGATCAAAAGCCATCATCAATGGAGCTCCGACACTGTTATACACCATGCAACCGGTGAGACGCTCGACGCCATACTATATCACATCATTTGAGCTGGAAGATTCAATGCAGTTAAAAGCGTATATTTAGAAAAAAAAACTTGAATTCGACTGCGTCGATTTTTTGCACCTCAAGAGAAGCAAAGGAGGGTAGGAGTAAATCTTAGTAGTAGTTGACCATTTTGCAATTTTTGCCCAAGTCCAACCAACCAAAAATATATCTGAACGAACGGCAGCAGAGAGGATTTACAATGACTTTATACCTTGCTTTGGATTCCCTCATAAGCTTCATCACGACTAAAGACAGGAGTTTGAAAATTTGCTTTTTTTCATACTCTCTTACAGCTCTCTGGGGAAGAGCACATCCGAATGTCCCCATATTATATTATTATATGGTAAAAAGCAATCTTGCCAAAAGGTTCAACCATGATGCACAGGCTGATGTACAAGGAAAAAGAAGCATGGAAAGAATAAACCCCCAAAGGTTATACATGCGTATAACTGCACCAGACATGAGCCCACTGGTTACTCACCACACTTTTACTCTATGCTCGACATCCTCGCCTCCCTGTAGATCTCCAGTCTGGTTTAGCAGAATAGACTGACCCTATGATGCATAAACGATATGAAGTGAAATGGTATTGGTCGTATTGCGACCAATAAAAGCCTATGCCAGTGCAAAGGACAAGTATTATTACGATCCGAAGGTGAAGAGAGTAGTCATAATAGGGATAAGGTGTTGGTTAGCACAGGTGGGTGAGCGGGGGAGGGAACCGGCAAATTGGGCTCTTATCGGGAGAAAATGATACATGTAGTAAGGGAACAAGTGTCAGACAACCCAGTGCATGTCATCGAGACAGAACATGATGAGACAGAAAGTATGACAATACTCCACCGAAATGTACTCCTGTACTTTTGCAGTCGCTTTCCCTCCACAACTGGCAAAACCTCAGAGCCAACACTAAAACGCAGAAATCCTCAGGCTGGAGTAAGTACCAGGAGAGATCAGACTGTGAGGGCTGAGACTTCAGGATATGATGATTAGTCAGAAAGAGGATACTGGTTGAGGCTACCAAAGAACTGTTCTGAGCTGAGAACAACAGATTACCCTGCGAAAATGGCAGTGCAGACCCCCTTAAAACCTGTCTGTGGTGACACTTTGCATAAGTCAGCTGTAGTGCATGAGAGAGGTTAGAGGCAGATAGAGATTCAAACTTTACCTGAAATAGGCTCTAGACCGCGAGGAGATCATGAAACAACAGAGTTTCTAGACTTAAATGGACAAACGAACTGTACTGGAGAGCCATGTGCCAACAGCCCCTGAGATGCCCCCGGGCTGACGAGGAGCCAGAGTTGACCCAACATGAACCTCACGAGGTGCAGACCCTGTCCAACCATGACAGTCCATTTGGAAGAGATGGCCAGGCCAAAGTTTTGCCTATCCATCCCTTGGTCACCCAACATACCATGTTGGGTACCATGTTGTCATGTTCAACTGTAAAAACTGTTGAAAGTTACTTCATTCCCTGAGCTAAAATGTGGCATTCACAGCCATACTTATCAGCATACTAAGGTACGCCTCTCATTCAGTACCCCAACTTACCCCTTATTTACTTCATACATAGCTTAGTGTATGCTGTTACTTAGAAAAGCAACAGCACACCCATTACTAGTTTTTACAATCACAAATGTGCAGTAGGTGAGAATTGAGGTCAGTGTGAGGATTTAGTATTACATGTATTTTGAGTTTTAGAAAAGATGTTTAAATGACTCTGTAGAAACTTAAGGTTAAGTGTCAGAAGCCACTTTTATTCTTGGGGCGTGTGTGGCACCCCTAATATAGGGTTCCCACATGTATGCGGTAGAGAGTAGTTATTATTTTAAAAATAATTTTGGTGTTCTGAACTATGTATACTTGTATTTGGAAGCAATTATATATTTATATGTAGAACATTTATTTTGATAGCAGTGGGACGGAACCTTCGTCTTCGATCCGGTTGCTCTGGGGAGCAGTACTTAAGCTTTTTCCTCAGAAGCAATCTAGATGGAAACATGTGCACCTAATCTTAATGCTCCTGTTTTCACCTGCTTAATACAGGTCACACATATTTTTTACAGCGGCACCCACCCTTGGGACCCGTAACACATGCAAAAGCAGATGAAACAAAATAGAAATACATAATTAACTCTGAGTGGACCCAGGACTCGCTAAAGGGATTCCACCCACCCCCACCCCCTGCAATGAGCCGGAGAGTGTTGCGGGAAAGAGGGATATCTGGAATCTCTTGCGGGGACTGGTGCCACTGCCTCCCCTGCCCCGAATAAACTTGATGGATGCTGAATTGTTCATGATTATACCTCACATTGATTTAAAAAATACTCCTAATATCAGTGAGTGGCAATTTTTTCAGCTTTAATACCAAATGTTTGTGATAAAGTGTATGGAAAAATAAGAAAAAAGGAAAGCAACGCAGAACATATTCAGGGTGTATAATGTTTGAAATGTGTGGATGAAAAATGGCATTCAGATAAGTCATGGAATTAAAGTTCATCCAACTTGAGTCTCTCAGTCCTGTCCGGACATATATCTATAATATGGCAAATGCGAAATGGACATGTTGCGTCTGACAGCTCTGCTTCAGCCTCAGCAGGAGGAGGAGCCAGGAACAAACCCAGGGTTTGTTGAAGGAAACCACCCAGCGAGCGGATTAGGATCACATAGTAAGTTACCACGGTAACTGACCCAGAGTTTCCACATAACCGGCTTTCAGGAATACCTCTCTGAAATAAACACCTTCATATCATTTGTCGTATTTGTTTTGCTTTCTCTCTCAATGTTACCACTTATTCTTTCACGACTATAAAGCCTATCTATCCAGCCTTTTTTCAATGCCTTTAACCCTCAGTCTAATTCCTCCCTTTGACTCTATCTCTCTGATCTTCTGTTTGATGCAGCATTCAGAGCATTCATTTTACAAGTGAAGCTGCCCATTAACAGGCATACAATGAATCATCTTAGGGGGTGGGGTGACATAATTCAACCCTTTTTCATCTTGTTTCCCTTTGCCTGGTTTCGCTTCAATTTCAAAAGTACTCCAAAAACACTTGATCACATCTATTTCCATGGACACAGACACTACTCGCGGCGCGGATTAGCACATTTCGAAGAGAGAGCTCCACTTGGAAGGATACACCAATTTTCTCTCCTCAGTGATGACATATCATTTCACCTGTGTAGCTCCTTCCTCGATCAGTTTTCACCCATTATTAAACTAATTTACCTTAATAGGAGGATGGGAGGTATCTGACAATCAACTAAGTTTCACATCTTGAGTAGCACCAAGAGTGATTGGAGATTTTCTATAATCTCCTTCACGGCAAAAATCTAAATCATCCTTGTTTTCCAATAACATAGTTAATTTTATCATTAGTTTATTTTTCCTGATGATGAATATTTTAGGACACATGTCTTATTTAAAGAGGGATAATCGAACTAGAAAGTACATTTTGAACAAAAACCTGTAAATTGATAGATCACTTATTTTTTTTGCAGAGTATAATCTCACTTGTCTGCCTTTCACCTTCTACTGTCTTACTTTTTAGATGAAACAGTGGCTGTGTATGATGAGCTCTTGAAATTCCATGAGCTGTTTGGGTTTACAGTAAGCCAGCCATCCGGCCATCAATCCTGAAGCTATCATCCATTCCGCAGCCCCCATCTTTTCGAATGGACAATTAATTTCAGAGTCATGGAAAAACGGAATCAATCCCAATATCCACTGGGTATGAAGCAGGACAGATCCTGGTCATATGATCAATCTGTCACCAAGCATACAATACTGTTTAGAAATTGAACACATATCCATGATTGTATAAGTCACCAAAGCTAAGGAAATCAGAGCACATCAATGACATAGGGATGTGAGTACAAACCCTCCAATGTCTCATTAAGGTGAAATTTAATCCTGCGCAACACTTCTATCACTCCTGCAGGTAACATAGGATGCATTGTCCTCTGCTTAGGTGTGTGATGCAGGTTTAAGAGTCACAACTAAAATTATAGTTGTGTTTTTATTGGAGATGGTTGGATGGATGGTTTTCAATAAATTACAAACAATAGGTTAGAAGATATATTGGAAATTTCTATTTATATGTGTGAGGAAGAAAGT
>VRLP01009119.1:0-13918 GCA_009660295.1 Lophius piscatorius
ACACATGTATTACACATGTATTACACATGTATTTCAAAAGGACAAAAGAAGTCGTGGAGGAACAAACCCGAAAACATCTGGAACAACAAACTTCAACTCACACTTCAAATTGAATCATCCCGAGGAACGTAACAAGTTTCCAGAAGCTAACTTTAGCAGAGTGGCTAAAGCTGAGGGGAGATCGGCGCTAGCTGCGTACCCTGACGTCCCCGAACAAAGCGTGGTGTCCCCCAGGTTCTGCTCAGGCTCAGGTAGAGCGACACTGATTTAAACGCCGTTCCATTTAAGCTACGATACCTTAGCATCCCTCCTTCTGCTAGCCACAATGTTGCTCTTTGTGCGAATGATCCAACCTGCCGGTACCAAACCTCTCCACAGCATCCGTCCATCGTTGGATGAGTCACTGCGGACCATCTTGTCCTTTCTCACCCGGAGTCAGAGTCTTCCTCACACAGGAGGAGCTTCAAACATGCATGAGGAGAACCTTCATGGGTCGATGTGAACATCCCTCCGCCGGAGGAGAACGCTTAACGCCGCAAACTCACCAGAGAAGCTCTTTTCATCTAAAACGCAATTAAGACATATTGTAGTGGACAGAATCAAAGACACGCCAGAAAACGGGCCAAAACGGACAATATTCAGAACCAGGACAGGGTCACCAGAAACAGGAAGTCCTGCTTTAAATCGACAACTTTTTACCGAATGTTTTCTATTTTAGTCGGAGAAAAAAGTTTGTTTCAGTTTAATGAACAGCATTTTTTAAAATCTAGTTTAAAAGCCGGGGAGGAACGGAGTCTAGAGCTGCAGAGTCAAAGCAGAGATATAGAGCAGCAGATCGTCTGCATAGAAAAGAGTCGTTTCGGATCATAAATATGGAAAAGTCACAGATATAACAAAATTGTGAATTGTTCGCGTAGACGCAGATCCTAAACGATCTGACGAGGTCTTCAAACATGACCTGAGATGACCTGAGATGACCTTAGATGACCTTAGATGACCTGAGATGACCTGAGATGAGGGGAAATTCAAGGTTTTCCGTGAACTCTTCAAAACCTTTAAGACTTTCTGGCATGAAGTATGTTACCTTAACAGTTTTCACCAGACTAGCATGTTGACATTAGTAGCTTTCACCAGGCTAGCATGTTAGCCTTCACAGATTTTGCCACTCTAGCATGTTATATTTGCAGTTTTTGACAGATGTGCATGTTAGCATTAGTTGTTCATACCAGCCTAGCATGTTAACCTTAGTTTCTTTCAACTTAGTAGCATGCTAGCTTTGCTCTGAGTAACTCTGGTGATGTTTCGTAATGTTTTTTGAAAGCTCAACCAAAACACCACAAACTTTTCAGACCAGTATCTTAGCTTTTTCACGTGGCTACAACATTAGCATTAGCTCCCAACCAGCAGAGTTGTCAGCATTAGTTGTTTGACAGACTGCTGTCTCAAAATTAATATGTTTCATATGCTAGCATGTTAGCATTAGCTTGAGTCTCTCAGTGGCATTCT
Organism: Lophius piscatorius; assembly: GCA_009660295.1. Classification (NCBI taxonomy): domain Eukaryota; kingdom Metazoa; phylum Chordata; class Actinopteri; order Lophiiformes; family Lophiidae; genus Lophius; species Lophius piscatorius. The sequence continues at coordinate 1,507 of VRLP01009119.1, forward strand.
GAGACTCAAACTTGATTATTTTAGCTGAAGCTCATAAAAATCTACCAGAACCAGAATCAAGTCAGAGCCTGATCTTGTGTCTGAGAAGATCATGTGGTCACCATGTGTCCATCTGGAGGCTCCAGGAGGTGCCTTTGGGATCTTCACCTTAAACCAACATTAACCTGCACCTCCAGACTGACCTGAACCTCCAGACTGACATGAACCTCCACACTGACCTGAACCTCCAGACTGACCTGAACCTCCAGACTGACCTGAACCTCCAGACTGACCTTAACCTCCAGACTGACCTGAACCTCCAGACTGACCTGAACCTCCAGACTGACCTTAACCTCCAGACTGACCTGAACCTCCAGACTGACCTGCACCACCAACACAAACAGTCACTCACACTAATATCCAGCATTTATTGTAGGAGGACCTTCAGTTTTTCCCGCCATCAGAGGATCTCAGTCCTCTTCTGGACCACCCAGAGTCTTTCTTTGACTCAGAGTCTCAGAGGTTGAGGAGATACAGATGATCTAATTTCAGCATTTTGTTTTTATAGTAATGAAGATGTTTGGAGCCTTCAAACCTGGCAGGTGTGAATAGTTTTACTCCTGAGGATGACCTCTGATGAAGGTCTACATTAAGATGTTCCGTTTGCGGCTGGAAGCCTTCAAACCTCAGAAGGAACCTTCAGAGGTTCTGAAGGAACCTTCTGAAGGAACCTTCTGAAGGAACCTTCTGAAGAAACCTTCCGAGGTTTGAGACTCTACAGGTGAAGACACACCTACCTGAGTCACCAGGGGCTCCGTGTCCTCCAGGATGGAGATGAAGGGGATCTCCAGGAAGGACGACAGGAACTCCAGCTGGATCAGCTCCTCCCTGGAGCGGGGGAAGGCCAGCACCGCGGACACCCCTCGGACTACCAGCTCCTGGCAGGCGCTCAGTGACAGGGACTCCGGGTCTCCTCCGGGGGGAGACCGAGCCACCACCTCCAGGCTGAGGTTGTAGGGCAGCAGAGGAGGGGTTTGGGAGCTCGTGGTGGAGGTGGAGGAGCTGGAGGGGTCCGCAGATCCACTATGGTGCCTGAGGCTAGCCAGGGCGCGGTTGAGCGCGTTCTGTATCCGGGCCGGCTGGCGGGTCGGCAGGAGCGCACCGAGGCGCACGGTGTGTCCGATCCGGGAGAGGATGTGGCAGGGCTGCGGGAAGCAGGACTCCGGGGAGGAGGAGGCTGTCAGGAGAAGGAGCAGCAGCAGGAGAAGGAGAGGAGGTCTCCAGCAGGTCCAGAGTCCAGAGAGAGACAGCATGCTGCAGCAGGAGGAGGACGTGGCTCCGCTCGGCAGGAGATGGCATAGCTCCCTCTTCTCCTGCTCCGGGGCTTCTCTCGGACTGGATGGTTCCTACCGCTCCTCTGTTTCCGGTGGTTCTGTCGGAGGTCTGGCGGTTCGCCTCCTCAAACTTTGTGTCAGGTCCGGAGGAGACGCGCGGCTGGAGGAAGAGGAGGAGTAGGAGGAGCGGCCACAGCAGCGAGCGGCCAGAGCGCTTCTGACGGGAGAGGAGGAGAGGAGAGGAGGCACGAGGCTGAGAGAGCGCGAGCGAGGGAGAGAGAGAGAGCGAGAGAGAGAGAAACAATGAGAGGGGGGAGAGAGAGAGAGTGCGCGTGAGTGTGCACGCGACCATAACCTCCTCCTGAATTTGAATGAAGAGCGAACACCTCCTTCCTCCTCCTGTTTTCATTCAGAGGCTCAACAGATGCTTCTTCTGATTATTTATTCATTTTTATGATACAGTTCCATCTTTCAGTGCAGACGGTCCAAGAACCGGAACAACGTGACCGGTACCAGCAGCAGGAGACGAGCTTTCTGGACCGGATCCTTCATGGAGATTTTTTTCCCTTCTTGAAAACGATTTTAGCTTCAACTCTTTACGAAGAGAAAATGTCGGCTTTATACGAAAAGAAAGTTACCACTTTGTACGAAAAGAAAAAGTCGAGTCTTTACGAAAAGAAAATGTTGAGTCTTTACGAAAAGAAAATGTTGAGTCTTTACGAAAAGAAAATTTCAACTTCTTACAAAAAGGAAATGTCGGCTATTTACGAAATGAAAAGTGTCAACTTTGTACGAAAAGAAAACGTTGACTCTTTCCGAAAAAAAAATTTCAACCTTTTACTAAGAGAAAAGGTCGACTCTTTACGAAGAGACAATCTCAACTTCTTACGAAAAGAAAATGTCGGCTTTTTACGAAAAGAAAGTTACCACTTTGTACGAAAAGAAAAAGTCGAGTCTTTACGAAAAAAAATTTCAACTCTTTACTAAGAGAAAAGGGTGACTCTTTACGAAAAGAAAAATGTCGACTTTTCACGAAAGAAAGTGTTGGACTCTTTACGAAAATAAGATATTGACTCATAACAAAACGAAACCGAAGACTCTTTACGAAGAGAAAGAGAAATCGTGAAAAGGAATCTTAAGAAGAGAAATTGTTGACTCATTCCGAAGAATCAGGAAAAAGTCCGAATGAATCGTCTTGGGTTCTTCTTCTGTGGTGCCGCCGAACAAACAAAATGTTGTTGTTGTAAATTCCACGACTGTGTTGCGATGTTTATGTAACTCCCTGAAATAGGAAACCCTCAGACGTCTTCGGGGTTCATTAGATTTTCATCTCAGCGGAGGACGGACCCTCCTACACGGTTTCCCTCGACCCGCCGCCCTCCGACGGCGGGCCCGGAAATATTCAACTTTTTAATTAGCGAGCGAGAACATGAATCTTTCTTTAATAAATCGTGCTAATTCATTTTTGTGAGGTCATCCGTGGCCCGAGAGCGCCGGCTCTGACCGGGACGTCCCCGCCGGGTCGGCCGGCGTAAAGCTAATAAGCAGAACTCTCTTCAGAATTTATTCCCAGCGGTCCGAAGAGCACATTAGCCGACGATCTCCTCGGCGCCGCCGCCATAAAGGCGCCGTAATGTGCATGTTAATTTGGCTTCACGTTCTGTCCTGCTGCTCCGCTACCGCTACCGCTAATCTCATCTGCCTTCATCAGAGCAGGAGGCTCAGCCGACCCCACACTGTAAAAACACATTCTGTAAAATCCAAAGGTAACAGTAAAAAACTGTAAAACTACAAACAGTATAAAGAAAGAGAAAATAACTTTATTGATAATCAGAATAATTACAAAACAGACTTTTACTGTAAAACACAAACTTAAAGGAAAGAATATCATAATGTCACGAGGAGGTCATTACCGTAAAATAATGTCTCTGTATAAATTACATATTTTGCAACACTGTTAAAAATGTTTTGTTTAAATTACAGTAAAATACTGGTAGCTGTGGTTGCTACAATTTTGCTGTAAAAAAATATGCTGATCAAATACCAGACATCGCTGTAAATGAATTTTACAAATGTACGCAATATTTCTAGCTTCCTGTTACTGTAGAAAAAAACAGTAAAGTTTTGTACAATGTTTTTGTTTTTTTACAGTAATTTCATTTACAATGTTTTTTTTAATTTTTTAAAGTAATTTCAAAAGTACACAACAGAAAAATCTGTTAAAATACATAGTTTTACTGTAATGATTAGTTTGTGACATCATATTTACAGTAAAATTCTGTGTTTTGGATTGTTACGGTCTTTTACTGTTGCCATTTCACGTTTTCGCTGTCATTTATGCACACAATTTTTTACAGTGTAGTACGAAAACGTAACTATTAACCACTTAACCGCTAACTAAGAGCATAGCATCATTTAAATACAGTAAATATTTGTTAATTAATGTGGATTTCCAGGTTTTAAAAAGTCTGAATTGATTGAATTTACCGTCATTTCAGGTAATAAACCACGTCACTGTAAAAAAAAGTAAAATTGTAAAATTAAATCCAGTCTTTAATGGTCTTTTACGGTAACATTTGTACATCGTCGTCACATTCGGACAGAATCTTGGCCCGTATTCGACCCTGAATGATACAGAACTTTTTCATTCTGTTTTTTTTTACAGTGTAGAGAGAGGATGTTGGACCGTTCTGGGGTCCATCTCCGTTTCTCCTCCTCCTCCTTGTCTGGTGCTGATGCAGCGGGATCTTCTCACACCTCTGACAGGTAACGGTTTCAGTACCGATGAGCGCATCGCTGCCCGTCTCACATCCCACCGATCAATTTCACGGCCCGCTGGGTCACCCGGCGGTACCGGAGCAGTTTACCCACAGATCCGATGGTTCTGCATCTGAGCCGTGGTCCGTCTCCACCCGCTCCGTTTGTTCCCTGCAGGGAGGAGATGAAAAAAACCAACACACTGGTTCTTTGTTCTGCTGCAGAACCAGCAGCATTAAAGTTGCATGGATCTTCAGACGCGCTCCCTCAGGTACCGGTCGGACCGAGTACTGAGGGAGCTGATTTCTCTTTCTGTACCGCCGGGTCGAGTCCAGTTCATTCTCAGGCGGTACCAAAGAATCCTGAGTGCGGCTCAGTAGAACTGAGATGTCCCGTTTTTTTTTTTTTCTTCTTAAAATCGCGAAGTAATCGGATGACTTGATTACTTTTTCTCTGACACTAGTGGTTCAGTAAACATTAAACATTAGACGCCTCTAAAAACACGAATCCTCAAAGTAGTTTTTGTAAAAAAAAAGTTTTAAAAAAAGTATGAAAAATTGTCCATGGAGGAAATAAAATAAGTAAGCCCCGCCCCCTTTTGTTGCTTTATAACGCCTCAACATAAAAACGTGGCTAAAAATTCGAAACTGGACTCCAGACTCTTGATATCTGGACCGGTTTTAATGAAAGTCAGGTTTATGTTTGGGTTTAATTTAGACGGGTTCCAGATTTTAGAACGAAAGCCCAAGTGCCTCATAACTTCCCCTTTGACCTTTGCCCCCCGTGGCGTGGATTGAAGCAGTCAGTATCAGTTTCCTCTCCGGCTGATTCGTTGACATTTGTAGTTTTATCCATATAAATGATAGATTCCGCGGCTAAAGGTCATAATGTTCTGGCTGGAATGTTGTCATAGATCTACACGACCCGCATCTTCTCTGGATTCTGGTGGTCATAATGTTCTGGCTCTAAGGTTTACATAGATCTAAATGTAAAGCAGCTCGTCCGGACGCTGATGGTCATAAAGTTCTGGCTGTTCTGTGCTGGTTTTAACACCAACTGTAGTTTTGGACCAGGCTGTCTGGTTCTGGTCCTGCATCAGGATTGGAAGACCGGATCGCTGCCCTGCTCTGATTGGTCCATTCGCTTTGATGTATTTTTAGCAGTAGATCCACAACATCCAGCAAATTGGACCAACTGGTACCGGTTTGGTCCCTCCAGAATGTGTTTCATGTACCACCAAACATTCTGGAGAATGACGGAATGGTCCTTTAAGTAAACTCCTCCCCTTTCTTTCCCCTCGCGAAACGCCAACGCCTCCAAAGCTCCTTAAAATTCTGTGGATGACTCCTGCAGAAAGATCTTCATCCCCCCGGATCTGGATCGGTTCTGCTGCAACAGTAACATCATTCATTTCACACTTAATTATGTTCTGCCCCCCCCGCCTGTCTGTGTGATGGATTCTGACGGCGCCGTCTCCAGAACCACTCCTCACAGCCTCTACGTTCATCCTGAACGCCGCCGGAGGAGCTCCAGGAGGTCCCTGCACTCCTCGGGGTTTAGCTTCTGCCTCGGGTCAGCTGGACCATAAAACCCTCAGCTTAAAAGCTTCACAGGGTTTGAATCGGGTCAGTGGTGGTTCTGGAGGCTTTGAACAATCTTAGTCTTCTCTGTCGCCTCCATGCTGAGGGTTTGAGCCCGGTGCTGATGTTCTCTGCACACCTCAGAACCTCCTGATACCAGATGTTGCTGAGCCCGTCTGTGGACCCACAGGAGGGGTGGTGTGGTCAGGAGCGAGAACGATAGACCGGTTCTGGACCAGTTCTGGACCAGTTCTGGACCAGTTCCTTTAACTAATACCAGCCTCTTATGAAGAGACTCGTATCCTAATGGTCATGTGACGTCACCTCTAGTGACATCACTCATTTACTCTAAACTGTCACTGTGTGAACCTGGACTATGGACGAGGGAACAGTTCCTTTAAGGCTGGTTCTGTGGGCCCGACCCGTGTTTGGCGCTGAGGGAGGATGATGATTGTGGAACGTCCTCAGTTTGATCCCAGCGGTTCCAAACAGGTGTCCAGCATGAACGCTAATCCCAATGACTGTTTCATCCCCACCTCCACCCCTCATCCCCACCTCCACCCCTCATCCCCAACTCCACCCCTCATCCCTCACCTCCACCCCTCATCCCCAACTCCACCCCTCATCCCTCATCCCTCACCCCCACCCCTCATCCCCACCTCCACCCCTCATCCCCCACCTCCACCCCTCATCCCCTCCTCCACCCCTCTGCTCTGTTTGTTTTGATTACGTACATTAGAGAGGATTAGCATAGACCGGATTAAACCACCATCAGAAACCCAATTACAGTAGACCTTCATCTCCGTCAGCAGAGACCCAGTCTGTTTCACTTTGAGACCCCCCCACCCCCACCCCCACCCACCGCCCCCATCCACTCATCCCCTCCTGCCCTCTGTTCCTTCCACTTGTAAAGGCACCCGCCTCCACCTCTCATCCCTTGTCATCCTTCCTTCACCCTCAGATCTTCTTCTTCCTCTGCCTTCCTCCACCTGCTGCTCCTCCAGACAAGAGAGACCTGAAGGGTCCGACAGACGTGTCGACGATCAGGATGATCCGATATTTCTTACACACACGTCCTTTTAGTCAAAACGTGAAGGTCCTAGCATAGATCCCTGAGGCAGACCCTTTCACAGGCTCTGCTGTGTTTGTGAGGAAGTAGAAAGGTGGTTTGAATGTCGATGGAATATATATGAATAGAATCACATCATCTGCATAAAGACGAACTGTTAAAAGTCAATGTCCATATTCCGTCAAATTTGTCCTTAAAATCTGGGGGAAATATTTTATTCTAATATTCTATATTTTTCTCCTGTTTTACTCCAATATTCCACATTCACCTCCAGTAATTCTGTAATATTTGACATTTCTCTTCTATTTTCACACTAATAGTCCACATATATCTATTGTTTTATTCTAATATTCCACATTTATCTCCCGTTTTATTCTAGTATTCTATATTTATATCCTGTTTTATTCCAATATTCTACATTTATTTACTCTTTTATTCTATAGTTTTTTCTTGATTTTTCTAATATTCCACATTTATCTGCTGAATTATTGTAATATTTAAAAAAAAAAAATTCCTGTTTTATTCTACTATTCTTCATTTTTCTCCGGTTTTATTTTAATATTCTTTATTTATATCCTGTTTTCTTCTAACATTCTACATTTATTTACTCTTTTATTCTAATATTCCATATTATTTTATCTATTCCATGTGTGATCCTCAGTAATCTGGTGCTACAGAGCCAGCTAGCACAGCGAGCTAGTTGTTAGCATTCTTGGCGCAGCTAAAGCTAATATCACCTTTAGCCCGGCGCTCGCTAACGAGGCGGACATGCGGTAGAGGAAATAAAGAAGCGGAGCGAAGCTGGGGGGTGAGGCGGGAATGTTGGGGGGAGATTGGAGGAGCTGAAAGGAGAGAGTGACATGAGTTCAGTCGTCACTCCAGAGGACGGAGAGAGAGAGAGAGAGAGAGAGAGAGAGAGACTTATCAGGAGGCAGCAGCATGTGGGGGTCTTTGTGGGGGTCTTTGTGGGGGTCTTTGTGGGGGTCTTTGTGGGGGCCTCCTGGCCCCGGCTGGGATGAGAACTCTTAAATCGTAGTGTATGAAACAGAATAAATATTTTCCTCTCTCAAAGACGATGGAGACGTTCCTGTTTGTTTGCAGGATTAATTAATGTTCCATCAGTAATTAGTCTCCGTGTGAGACGACGGAGCGTCACACCCGCCGCCGCCGAAGACATGGAAGACATGAAGACTTGAAGACTTGAAGACATGACGACCCGAAGACATGGAAGACATGAAGACATGAAGACATGAAGACCTGAAGACATGGAAGACATGAAGACATGAAGACATGAAGACATGAAGACCTGAAGACCTGAAGACATGGAAGACATGAAGACTTGAAGACATGAAGACATGAAGACTTGAAGACATGAAGACATAATGAATAAAGATTGATTGATTGATTGATTGATTGATTGATTGATTGATTGATTGATTGAAACTGAATCAGAACCACTTAAGTCTTCCTAACTGGACCGATCCAGAACCCAGAAGTTTGACTGACTTCCTGTCGGATGATTCAGAGTTTCTCTAATTATTTCAGAACAGAAAGATTTTCACCTTCCGAGATTTTTTTTTGGAAGATCACAGAAAATCTTCTACGACACAGGGGAAAAAATTCTGTCAAACTTTGGATCAGGACCAGAATTTTTCTCCCACACTTAATAAAAGTAATAATAAGAGGGTGAAAAATTCTCTCTGGAGAAAAAGTGATTGTCCCGAAATCCTCTCTAACCCTCAGAACCATCAGAACCATCAGAACCATCGGAACCATCAGAACCCTGAGATCACAGGAAGGAAGTCATAACTTCCGGAAAATATTGTCGGAAGTTTACGAGAATATACCAGAATAAAGTCGTAATTTTACAAGAACAAAGACGAGATTTATGAAAATGAAGTCGTTAATTTACGAAAATAAAGCTGTAATAGTAAGAGAATAAAGTCTAAATAATGCCGATGTTAGCATTCAGCTAGCATAGGCGTTAGCACAGGAAGTGGTTTACTCATGTGATGAGAATATTGTCGGAACTTTACGAGAATATATCAGAATAAAGTCATAATTGTACAAACTAAAGTCGTGATAGTATGAGAATAAAGTCAGAATATTAAAATCGTTAAGTCGCGAAAATATGGGAATAATATCAGAATTTTACGAAATAACGTTATAGCAGGAGCATAAAGTCGCGACTTTAAGAGATTAACGTCATAGTTTTACAAGAAGAAAGACGAGATTCATGAAAATGAAATCGTTAATTTACGAAAATAAAGCTGTACTAGTAAGAGAATAAAGTCTAAATAATGCTGATGTTAGCATTCAGCTAGCAGAGGCGTTAGCTTATCGCAGATTCTCCCAGTCCAATAAAGTTTGTTTTTGTTTGTTTAAATCCTGTGAGATTCGGTCAAATGTCACATAAACAAACGTTATCTTATAAACGCGAACTTTGTACGCCGACGTTTCTTCCCACCAGTGGAGAATGAGTCGTCGTTTTCTCCAAACAGGAAGTGGATCACTCTCTTTATCCCTACAGAGAAAAGCTTTTAATGTGTTGAATTATTTCACAACGAAGCTTCTAAACAACAAAATCAAAAATTCAAAATGTTTTTTATCTGAGAGTTTATGTATTTTTAAAACAGGCTTTGAGTTTTGGATGCGTAACTTCTGACTGAGGAAGGATTGACGTCCTTGAAACGACCTTCTGGGTCAGAACCACGCCAGATGGGAACGACGCTCTTACACTGATATTTAACGTCTTGCTTCCTGCGTCGCCGCGGTAACCAGCGGGCGCCGAACGCCGTTTCTTTACTCGGCCCGTCAAATGTCTCACTTATGTCTGACTCATCATGGTACCAGAACCTCATCCAGAACCCGTTCAAGCCGGGTCAGATGGTTCTGAACAGTGACAGCGCTAACTGGAGTTAGCGAATGATTTGGTAGAATAGGAGCGGATGAACTGAGCAGCTAGTAGCAGTAAGAGGCTAGTAACAGTTACCAGGAAAATAGTAATAGCTAGTAGCCCTTACCTGCTGCTAGTTGCAGTTAGCAGCTAGTAACAGTTAGCAGGTAGTAATAATAATAATAGCTAGTAGTTGTTAGTAGCGATTAACAGTTAGTAGCTAGTAACAGTAAGCAGGTAATGAAAATATCTAGTAGCAGTTAGTAGCTAGTGGCAGTTAGCAGCTAGTAACAGAAAACAGGTAATAATAATAGTTAGTAGCGGTTAGAAGCTAGTATCAATCAGCAGCTAGCAACAGCAGGTAGTAGCAGTAGACAAAGAGTGAGTAGTAAAAGTCCTCACTTAGTAATAATTGCTAGTAGCAGATAGCAGTTAGAGTCAGTTAGTAGGTAGTAACAATTGTTAGGAAGCAATAAAAGCAAGTAGCGGTTAGCAGCTGGTAGCAATTAGGAGCTATTATCAGAAAACAACCAATATCAGTTAGCAGTTAGTATCAGCAGGTAGTAAAAATTTGCAGGTAGTGATAATTGCTAGTAGAAAGTATCAGCTGGTTGCAGTTAGCAGGTAGTATCAGTTAGCAGGTAGTATCAGTTAGCAGCTATTATCAGTTAGCAGCTAGTATCAGTTAGCAGCTAGTATCAGTTAGCAGTTAGTAACAGCAGGCAAAGTGTTGGCAACTAGTAGGAGTTAGCAAAGAGAATATGTAGCTCGTAGCAGTTAGCAGCTGGTGTCATTTAGCAAATCGTAATAGGAGTTAGTAGTAGGTAGCAGCTAGTAGGAGTTAGTAGCTAGTAAGAAGATCAAAGCCCAAACCCTCAGATCAAAGCAGTCTGGTTCCACGCCGGAGTCAGAATCTGGAGATGCAGCTAACGATGTTTCTGTTTGTTTACAAGCTGTTTTAGATTAAGTAAACAACATGGTACCAGCGGGTCCATAGGGACCGGTTCAGGAACCCACCCCCCTGCAGATGGATCCACTGGATCTCCTTATTGGCTGCATCCAACATTCACGCCTGCAGCTTCTTCAGGAGGAGCGGCGTGATGAAGAGGAGGAACATCTGCTGCAGGGAGAAGATGCCGGCTCCGCCTCCAGAGCAGGTGAAGGGTCACGGAAGGCACCGGCGTCCTCTCCACCACCTCCCTGGGAGACGGCGTCTAGGCGAAGGAGGCGAGGAGTTCATCAGAACCTCAGGAGACGCCGAGATCCGACACAGCAGCAAACAGGAAACAGATGAAGAAGCGCGGATCCGTCCACCGGAGGATGAGGAAGATGATGATCCCGCCTCTTGACAGAGGAGCCAATCGGAGCGATGGAGCCCGTGTTGGGCTGGAGATCGGGTTCTATTCCACGGAGAACTCAAGAAGAATAAAAGAGATTGTGTTTAAATTCTGCGGGCCTGACTGAGACGAATGTTCTGCTCGCAGAAACGAGGTTCTGGATCTCGGAGGGAGAAATTAAAACGAAAATGTGAGACGTGTGACAAGAAGATGAATGTCGGCGTCTCCTGATGAACAACAAACAGACGGTTGTTGATGAATGGGGTCCGAACAGACGCACGGGTCTAACGTTCTGATGGTTCTGGTGTCGGTGGGCGGGTCCGTCACAACAAGCAGACGTTAGAATGATCTGATTGAGATGATTAAAGAGACGAGTAACTTTTTACTGAAGGACGTGACGAAGAAACAAACCACGCCCCTGATGACGAGGGTTCTTCCCCCCCAGAGACCCCGGTCCCCTGCGTTGTACCAGAAATCCCCTCCTGTTTGGACTGAGATTCGATGTGACTCACTGATAATCTCAAACAGTCCATATTGACTGAACCGGACTGTATCAGAACCCGTCAAGATGACCTTCAGCAGGTACTGGTGTGATGTTTCTGAGCAAACTGTCAGAACCAGACTCCATGAGGATGTTCTGATCCAGTTCTGGAAGGAGGTCCTCCAGGACACCATCCTCCCTCTCATCAGGAGAAGGTCAAGATGTTGTCAGGAGGGCCTTCAGGCACCTGGAGGTCAAAGGTCAATCCCACCACTGAGATACATAATGAGTTGTCCTGATGAGATTTACTCCAGTTGGATCAGAACCTGTGGTTTCAGCTCCAGACATCCCACCCCTCAGTGGGTTTATGGTTCTGGAGAACGTTCTCATGATAATTAACTCTGTAATAAAAATCACAGTTTCCTCCTGTTTGATTAAAAAAGCCTCGTTTGGACCTCAGAGGTTCTCCTTTCACATTAAAGGGGGGGGGCTTTAATTAGGTTGGCTGAGGATTCAGCCAATCAATGCGGTGCTAATGGTCTGTCAGTCAAACAGAGAGGAGTGGGGCGGGTCAGGGTCGCCTTCATTTCTCAGAACGGGACGGAGCTGGTCCAACAGGAAACCAGCCAACGGGGCAATAAGGGCCAATGATGAGGCCCGATAGTTGGACAGGAAGTGGAACGAGTGTGTGTGCGTGTGTGAGTGTGTGTGTGTGTGTGAGAGTGTGTGTGTGTGTAAGAGTGTGTGTGTGTGAGTGTGTGTGTGTGTGTGTGTGTGTGTGTGTGTGTGTGTGTGAGAGTGTGTGTGCGTGTGAGTGTGTGTGTGTGTGTGTGTGCGTGCGTGTGTGTGTGTGTTTGAGTGTGTGTGTGTGTGTGTGTGTGTGAGTAAGTGTGAGTGTGTGTGTGTGAGTGTGTGTGTGTGTGTGTTTGAGTGTGTGTGTGTGTGTGTGAGTAAGTGTGAGTGTGAGTGTGAGTGTGTG
>VRLP01009120.1:0-13916 GCA_009660295.1 Lophius piscatorius
GCGGTGTAGGAGTATTCCATGGTCAACTGTGTCGAAGGCAGCAGACAAATCAAGGAGAATCAGGAGGGAAGGTGAACCAGCATCTGCTGCCATCCGTAAGTCATTTCTCACTCATTGTGACAGACTGAAAGGTTTCAAAGAGGTTGTTGTATTTGAGGTGGTCCTGGAGGTGGGCAGCAACTACTGTTTCTAGTACTTTGGAGAGGAATGGGAGTTTGGAAATGGGCCTGTAATTAGAAAAAACTTCTGGATCGAGAGTAGGTTTTTTGAGGATTGTCTGATTATGGCGGCTTTTAGGGTATATGGAACAAAGCCGGCCTGGAGGGATTGGTCTATTACAGCGGTGATCAGGGGACTGATGTAAGAGATGTTAGTTTTCACTAGGGCCGTAGGATAGGGGTCGAGGGCACAGGTGGAGGGCGTCATCGTCCTGATGATAACCTCAACCTCTTGCTGTAAGATTTCTGGGAAGCACTTTAGAGGCTGGGAGATCTCAAACTGTTAGTAAGCAGACTGGATCAGTAGAGTGGAGGAAACAGAAAGGACAGAACGGATTGAGTCAATTTTTAATTTGAAGAAAGCCATGAATTTATTACAGTGCTCTTCTGTAATTTCTGTAAGTGGGGGAGTTTGTGGTTTAAGAAGATGATTGATAGTGGAAAACAGCTGCTTAGAATTTCCAGGACTGGTTTTGATGTGACCGAGCCTCTCTAAGGGACTTTGAGTAGACCTTTTGGTGTTCCCAAAAAGCTAGCTTGTGGACAGTGAGACTTGAAGCCTTGTGTCATGGAGCCCCAGCTCAATGGCACGCCCAGCTGCCTTCATATTCCGTAGCTCGCTGGTAGACCAGGGGGCTGAGCGGGAGAAGGTGACTGTTCTAGTTTTTACAGGGGCGTGACAATCCAGGATGCTACTCAGGGAGTTATTGTAGGAATCTACTGAGTCATTGGCTGATACAAAGTTTGCAGAAAGAAGATGCTGGAGGTCGACTCTCATGTTTTCTGGGTTAATGTTTTTCAAATTCCTGAAGTAGATTTGACGTTCTGGCTTGATGAGGGGGGACACAAGTGACAATTCCATGGAGACGGCCTTGTGGTTGGACACACCCAGATCGTACACAAGAAGATTGCTGAGAGGAGCAGAGTCAGTGATGACTAGATCCAGAGTGGGCCCCATGGTGTGGGTGGGGACATCGACAAGTTGCCTGAGATTAAAACAATCCAGTAGTTGGAGAAATTGGGATGCAAAACGACATGCAGGGGAGTTGACATGAATGTTCATATCTCCAAGTACTAAAATATTGGCAGAGGTTGTGTAAAATGTCGACAAAAGGTTGTACATCTCAGAGATGAAGGCTGGGTTTGGTTTGGGTGGTCGGTTGATTAGAAGTATGGTCATGGAGAAAGGGGGTTTACAATTAAATGCCAGGCATTAAAAAGAAGAGATCTCTGGCAACGGCAGTGGAGACAAGTCCACTGCGGTAGATGACAGAGAGACCACCACCACGACCAGTGCTGCAGGCTTTCTGTTGGTAACAGTAACCGACGGAACAGGTCTCATTCAGGACAGAAAAATCATCTGGTTGTTGCCAGGTTTCCAGACACTTCTCCAGGATGTGGTCATGTATGAAGCATGACCGAATGACCAATTTTCACCTCTGCTAGTCAATGTCTACCCTCAAAGAGAGAAGTTGTGACCAACAATGCTGACGTACGATACACTGGAACAGTCCACTTTCAGACAAGCTGGTATGGACAACATTGAGGTGGGTAAAATAGCACCATGCTCCCAGAGACACATACAGACAGTGAGCTAAAAACTTTGATAAAAAACTAATACAGGTTCCAGAATAAATAAAAGTACAGACAGAGTATTGAATTCATCTTTAATTATGATTAACACTTTATGAAGGGTTATAAATTGAGATTAAGCGGGTGGTGACAATTGCATGTGATAGTATCTTAATATACTGACAGGACCAATGCAGTAACAGAGCAGATGGCCAATTATCGAGACTTAAACTTAACAATATCTATGATGTATATTCTGAGGAATATAGGGAAAAGGAAATGCCAGCCGTGTATGAAGCGCAGATCATTATTCAATTATTGACACAAATACAAGAGTTTTCAGATGTCAATGTGACTACCAATAAGAGGATAGAGAGATAGAGTGTGTATATAAAGAAATAAGTAGCTCAGGGTGTGGCATCTTGAGTATTACCAAGACTTTTCAAAAACATAAATTCTGTTGTTTCTCTAAGCCCCCCTCCCCATTCTTCTTTTAGTTTCCATATTTAACTAGATGATACGCACAGGTAAATCCCATCTGAACCTGTGTCAAGTAACAATTGGCCTCATTTATATTTGTAAGAATTTTCTTGATAAGTTGGACAGCAAACAGGCTGTCTTATTTAGTTGTGTCAGTATTTGATATAAAATAACACAAGAAAAATGCATGGGATGCTGTTACATGGAACGCTGTATCTGGGTGGGGAAGCACAGGGAACAACAAGGCACCATAGTCCTTGACCAGGGTATCATGGACCAAATCATTTATCAACAGATAATCAGACTCAGCACTGTGAAGCACAGCAAGCACCTTCCTGCGTCGTTCAAAACGCATGCTGAAGCACCGCTGCTCGTCTGATTTCAGACTCTTTCACAGAAAACATCAACACTGATGACAACATCTGAAACACTGACACACACAATGAAATCACATCCGACTCATGTGTGTGCGGTGTGCGGTGTGTATCGGTGAACCCCAAACCATAGAACATCTCATGAGATGCAGTTCTGCTCCACAATGCACCGAAAAAGACCTGGCCGAACCAAACTCAGCTGCGCTCGCCCGTGTCAACTACTGGAAGGACTTGATATAGATGACGGCTGGATACGAGAAAGAAGACACAAAAGAGAAAAAAGGAAAGGAGAATCCGAAACCTGAGCTGAAACATTTTATTTTTGAATTTATGTGTTTTTGATTAATTGTAAGCTGTAAAAGTCTATATTAAATCCTTTAATTACAAACCATCAATTATTGCTGTCAAACTTGAACAGCAAGTGTGTTGCATAGCATGTATTTATTTAAAAATACCATAATGCTTTGCAAAATAATGAAAATTATTATAAAATATTTTGAATGGAAAACTATTATTGTAATTTAAATCCTTTATTATACAACAGTATAATTGAAGAAAACACATTAACCGATTATTTTTCACAAACATAGAATCACTCAAATGTGCGTAAGAGCGCTCATGAATATTCGTAGATTCTATTCTTACAGAAGAACAAAACCGAAATAAGAAAAATTTTGCCGAAAGTGCAAGAATCTTGTGTTTTCCTCTGGTGTATAATACAGGATGTATATTATAATAATATTTTCCCATTTATAATCATTTATAATAAAAATTATTTTCATAATTTTACAAAGCATTATGGGGATTGAAAATAAATCAACACTATATAATTGACTTGCTGTTCAAGCTCGACAGCAAATAAATGATTGGCTGTAAAGGATTTAAAATGGATTTTTATATATTAATTAATTAATTTATTCAATCATTCATTCATTCTCTGTAACCAATTATCCTGTTGAGGGTCACCAGGGCTGAAGTCAAAAACAAAAGGTGAAGCAGCGCTTCAACACAGGTTCAAGACACTTTTGCACCAAGAATCTAGCTCAGTGGGTGATGCATTAGCGGGACTTCATCTGTAAATTAATTGTTTGGTCCCTGATGCGCTGGTCCAAATCTGATAATTGTGGGGAAGCCTGTCCCCCGCCAGTGGTCTGTATCTTTCTTCTCTGTCTAGCAAGATGCATTAACAAACCTCAGATTTGAGATCAAACCACTTCTTTTCACTCTCCAGACTCAGATTGTTTAATAGCATACCATGCATCTTTCTTTGTGTTATCTTATATCCGCTTCTGACACTACTAAATGAGACGGCCTGTTTGCTGTCCGCTTCCTAAAGCAATAGGTCCACTTCTGAACTATTTTTTCAAATTTGGCAACCAGTGCTCCACTGTCTCTACACTTCCTTTGTGGCATTTTTTTCCCTCCGCAATCTCTGTAGTAATGTTTGCACATATCCTGCAGTCTGGTACTTTTTATTGGGATTGACGGAGCATTTACATATGCTAATTAGGACCAAAGGGCACAAGCTTCCAGTTTGCATGTAGAATTCGATTCACCAGCTCAAGAACACAGATACAAAAATAAAAAAAACATAGATAAGACGTTGATGAAGGAAGCCTAATGCTCACACATCGTGCAATATTTATGAAGTTACATATATATCTAATATAAAAGCAATGCACATATTTGTAGAATTATATCTATAGTATCCATGGTGCCCTGTTTTATTTATTTTTAGCATTTATCGGAAATAGAGTTTTAATGTAACATTAACAAGTGGCGCTAACTTTTCTTTTTTGCTGAGGGTGCAACATGTAAGTTACTTCCTCTTACATATTACATTCACTGGTTTATATATTGGCATGTATTAGAACCATTGGGAGTGAAAAAAGTGATAATGTTTATGCAGTAGTAGTACATGACACGAAGGGTCACATATTGTGTTGTTCTTACTATATAAAAGAGTTAAGAGTAAAAATAAAAACCATAATGCATGTGGAAGAACAGTGTTCTCCTTTCTGAGTCTAAAATAAACTTTGATGTTATGTCTTCTGTCCACCGTCCAACAAGGAGAAGGCGACAGGAGGGTGGCACAGTCAAACAGCATAAAGGTACTGGGACCGAATCCACCTCTGGCTGCACCTCACTGTGTGGAGTTAATGTGTTCTCCCTGTATGTGTGTGGGTGTCGGGGGTTCTTTCCAGGTACTCGAGTTTCCTCCCTGAGTCCACAAGCAGTAAAGGTGGATTGCTTACTCTAAATTGCCCATGCATGCATGGTTGTTGCTTCTCTACATGTGTTGGCACTGTGATGAATTTGCAACTACTCTAGGGTGTAATCTGCCTCTCGCCCTCAGCGGAGATAGTCTTCAGCCCCCACAACCCTGAACAGGGTAAGGGGTTACAGATAATGAATAAATTAAGTCAAAGAGGGGCTGACTATGATCTGATATCCTTTCTTGATATTACATACCTTTTTAAAATCAAGTTCACAAGGGAATATATCAGAGCGCAAAGGTTACAAGCTATTTTGACAACTGTGTCCCTAACAACCCATTACAGTGAAGCGCGATCAACTGTATACATCTGCCAGCACTTCCATGAAATGCTGGCAGATGAAAGGCACATTACCACTGATTTCATCATCATCATCTTTCTTCATCATCATCTTTCACATTTGATAGAATTCCACCATCCAGAATTCCACTATTTACACTTAGCATTAGCATGCACTGAGACAACAGCTGGCTTGAATTCAGAGACACATATATCCTAGACTTGACTGAACCCTGACTCTCCGACAGCAATTCAAACAAAACTCTGGAAATCGGCTGATTCAGAGATCCAAACCAGGTTGACAGAGATGCTGAAACCACAGTTGGTTGGCGGAGGTGTGTGCCCAACCATAGACTTCTCACCACAGTGATCTGAGGGATATTTGTCACTGTGGGGTACATACATATGAGTGCATATTAAATTATTGCCTGTGAAACTTATCCACCAAATCACACAGAGGCTTCAATTAATATCCCCAGATGTCCCTAACATTATTCTCAGAGACATGAACCATTGCACAACCTCAAAAGCACTAAGAGGCTTCCACTGGTATGTCACATGTCCAACTAAATACAATAAGATACTGGATCTGTGCTTGTGTAAGGTTAAAGGTGCATACAAGTCCCTCATCCTTCTCGCTCTCTCCCGTCCTACAGACGGCTTCTGTCCTACAAACGGCTTCTGAAGTTTGGGTATACCGAAAACTTCAGAAGCCAATGATTCCCCTATTCTCGGAAATATAAGACCGATCTTTCCGAGAATCGATGACATACTTTTTGAATAATGTCTGCAAAACAGTGTTTTTCGTAAAAAAACTCACACAAGCGAACTTTACAGCCAACTTTTTCCAAAATCAAACCAGTTCTTCCTGCACTGAGAAGGAGCTAAGAGGTTTTGAACATTAAGGTTTTATTGAGTGCACTGATTGGAACATGTTTATAAAGTCATGCTCCAATATTGATGAGTAAGCTGATGTTAGTGACTGGATATCCTATTGCGAAAATGTTATTTTCCGAAATAATTATCAAATTTTATCCGAACAGCAATCCGTGGGTATGCAAGTCCCAGAATTGCTATTGTACAAAAAGAAAGTGTCATTTACAGAACAAAACTTCATGGAGCTGCAAAAATTGCAAACAGAAGTAAAATCTGAAATAAGTGCAGGGGAAAGGAAATATAAGGACCATATTGAGACTCAGCTCAGGATGAACAACCTGGGCCAGCATGATAATAATTGTATGGCTCACGTAAGGCAGCAAGAATAACATGAAGCTTAATTGTTACAAATAAGACCTTCAGCTGGCACAGGACTTTAGCAAGTTTTTTTGTGGGATTTGTGGAACAGGATTTTAGTGACAAACAGTCTGAACTATCAATACTAGTCAATCACACCCCTCTATCCAAGCGCTGACGAGTGTATTGTGGTCAAGTTATTTTAAGATTTCCAGAGACAAGAAAAGCCCCGGCCCAGACAACATAGGTATCCGGTTCATATAATCGCCTAATTTGGAATAAATTGGGCCAACTCTTGAGAAATAACTGACAGAAAACATTAGAAGCCAATGCTCCCCCCTATTATCAGAAATATAAGACCGATCTTTCCAAAAATCAATTTAGCCCTTTCTTGCACTAATATCTCTGTGGATATAAAATGGGGAAATTGTCCATGACGTACTTTTTGAATGATGTCCAGAAAGAAGTGTTTTTCCGAAGAAAAAAAAAAGCTCCCAAAAGCGAGTTAAATATGAACTATTAGGGTAAGGCACAATGTATACGAGGTAGATATTGTTGAATTGATTAATATGCACCAGGTTTGGACTAAATCGGACCAATGGTTTTGAAATTATGGCCCAATGACTTTCAGAAATAAATCTTTCCCTAGTGTCAGAACTTTACAACCAGCCTTTTCCAAAATCAGACCAGATCTTCCTTTAACTAAAGTCTATGTGGGTATACAATTTGAAAAATTTGAATTTGATCCATGAAATGTTATGTTATGTTCGGAAAACAGTATTTTTAAAAAAAAAACCTGCTTCCCCATAATGTGTAAAAGAGGAACCACTAGAGTGAATTATGATATTGACAAAATAGATCGCCTTGAACCAATTCATATGCACCAAGTTTTGACTTAATCAAACCAACGTTCAGGAAGTTATGTCTGAAAAACTGTAAAAAAGACTATTATACTATCACAATAAGATAAGATAAGATAAACCTTTATTAGTCCCACAATGGGGAAATTGCAGCGTTACAGCAGCAAGAGCATGTTACATAATACGGAATAACGTATACAAGATAGACTTCAAGTTGATTTATATGCACCAAATTTGGACTAAATGGGACTAACGGTTGCAAAACTATGGCCTGACAATGTAGAGATAAAGACAATTCTTCCTCACATTAGATCTAGGTATAAAATTTGAAAATGATCCATGAAATTGCTTTTGAATTATCACTTTAACACGGGGGATCTGCACTGGAAGCGGTTGACTATGGTGATTCCATTATATCCCCGACTTTCCGGGGATATAAATATTACGGTATGGCGACTTGTGCACCATATGAAAAACATACCCTTGATAAAATTGTTAAGGTGGCAAGTAATATAATATGTGTATACTTGAAGCAAAAAGACAATGACCAGTTTCTCACCAAATGCTTGTCTATTCAGGCACAAATCGCCAATATTCTCAACTCAAGAGTATAAGCTGCTATCATCCAGCCTATGCCTTGTGCACCTATTACCAGGAAAAGCAGGTATAAAAACTCCTTCATCCCTGCCTCCATTCGAGCATTAAATGCTGTTGGCTTCTTCTGCTGTTATGTTATGAACAGTATATATAGTATCCAGCCATGAAGGGGTCACAAGCTCGTGTCATTTTAATGCTGGTCCCAAGCCCGGATAAATATGGAAGGTTGTGTCAGGAAGGCTATCCAAATTAATTAATTTGTTGAACAAGACATTTCTATTCAAAACTGGATCAGTTGGGGTCTGGGTTAAGCACGACTGACCCTGGCAGTGGCGGATTTATCTATGGGCGACAGGGAGGTGTCAAGGGGGCATCCTAACCAGATGCCAGAACCACCTCATCTGACTCATCCAGCTCTACTTTGAGCCTCTCCCGGATGTCTTTGCTCCTCACCCTATCTCTAAGGCTGAGCCCAGCCACCAGTCTGAGAAATCTAATTTCTACCGCTTGTATCCGCGGATCTCATTCTTTCAGTCATTACACACAGCTCATGACCATAGGTGACGGTCGGAAAGTAGATAAACTTAGAAATCGCGAGCTTTGTCTTTTTACGCTCAGCTCTTTCTTGACCACAACGGATTGATATAGCGTCCGCATCGCTTCAGACGGCACCCCAATCCGTCTGTCCACCTGCCGCCCCCTTTTCCCCTCACTTGTGAAACAAGGCCAAGAGATTCTTGAAGTCCTCCATTCGGAATAAAAAACTCCTCCCCCCCAAGATAGAGTGACCGCTCTATCTTTTTCTGGCTGAGAACCATGGCCTCAGACCTAAAGGTTGGCTGCAAACCATCCCAGTGCGAGCTGGAGGTCAGTGTTCGAATAGGCCATTAGGACCACATCATTCACAAAAGCAGAGAAGGGATCCTAAGGCCGCCAAACTCGACTCCCTCCGTCATTTGACTACGCCTAGAAATTCTGTCCATAAAGATTAAGAACAGAATCGATGACAAAAGGCAACTGGAAACGAGTCTAACTTACTGCCGGCAATGCGAAACAGAAATTGGACGGTCCGTAGCAGTGAGCCATCCACTTCATACTCGCGGAGCAACTCCCAAAGGATGCCCCGGCGGACACAGTTGTAAGCCTTCTCAAGATCCACAAAACACATGTGGACTAGCTGGTTAAACTCCCATGACCCCTCCAGCACCCTCGAGAGGGTAAAGAGCTAGTCCAGCATTCCACGACCAGGAAGAAAACTGCTTTGTACAGATTGGTTCAAGATGGATTTGGGTATGTATCAAGGATTTTCTTCGAGCACCTGCTTGTTTGCTATGGTAGTGGACATGCTGACAGTTGAGGTCAGTTGTTTGCAAATGACATTGTGATCTGTAATGTTGAGATCCGATAGCAAGTGAAAGAAAACCTTTAAAGGTTGAGGTATGCACTGGAGATGAGAGGATTAAAATTTGCAGCAAGACAGTACATGTTTGAATGAAATGGAGGCCAATGGCATGGTGAGGGTGCAAGAGTAAAGGTAGGGATACTAAGAGCAGAGGTAGAGAAAGCGCTGGAGTTTAAGTACCTAAGGTAAACTCTTCAGAGCAACTGGGAGTATGTACAAAAGGTGAAGAAGCATACGCACGTAGGTTGGAGTGAGTGGAGAAGGAAGTGTTAAGAATTATTTGCGACAGAAGAGTAACATTAACAGAGAAGGGAAAGGTATAAAAAATGGTATTGAGTGCAGCTTTGCCGAATAGTTAAGAGACGTCAGCACTGACAAAATGACAGCTAGAGTTTGAGATCATACAGTTGAAGATGGTGATATTTCCTTTGGGAGGGAAGAGGCAGACAGAATAACAAACAAACACATCAGAGGGACAGCAAAGATTGGATGTTTTGAAGACAAAAAGAGGAATATTAGATATTCTGGTAGAAGAGGGCTGTGGATGGCCAGGTAGAAGAAAAAGGGGGAAAACAAAAAGGAGGTTTCTGGATGTTGTGAAAAAGGACATGCAGTTGGTTGGTGTGACACAGAATAGAAGACAGAGTTTGCTTTAAGAATAAATATACATATCAGAATAGCTAATATCACAGTTCCAAGTCTATTAAGAATTCAAAGCATCTTCACAGTGGATCTAATGCACCTTGAATCATTCATCAACAAATACCATTACCAACAAACCATGGATTCTGTCTCAATTCGGTCGCAACAGTTTGGATTACGCACACAACATCACTGTAACACTGCAAAAATGAAACCAGGATTTACCTCACTTACTAAACAAATGCAAACCATCAAAAAAATAAAATATTGAGTTGAAAGAAACCATTCCCAACCTACAAGACAGCCCCATGCTGGACAAATTAATTTTCTCGGGCAACCCCCAAAAATAACTCGAGCAGCCGTGAATTGATAATCAAGGACTTTTTAAAAACATTCCTTCAACTGCTGTCCGACAACATCAACAACATCACCTTTCACCAAATCCAAGGCCTCTGTGTAAGATCAGAGAAAGGAGCCAGACCCATCATCACCAAATTAAACACTTTCAGCAGAAACAACTGATGAAGAGCAATAGAAAAGAACTTAAAGATCTATTCTCCTGAGAGATAAATCAACGAAAGAATTTATCTTTATCTTCTGCTGCTCTTTCCGGAAAGCACCTTGAGACAACTGCTGTTGTGAATTGCCGCTATATGAATAAAGATTGACTTAATCAGAACAAAGGTTGAGAAATGATGTCCATAAAACGTGTCAGAAATAAACAACCGACCTTTTCCAAAAACAATGTAGTTCTTCTTCACAAATTTGAAAATGATCAATGAAAGTTTTTGAGGTACGTCTTGAAAAATGTTTTGAATGTCTAAAACACGATGTACACAAGCAGTCTACTTGAGTTGATTAATATTTGGAGCGTGCTCAAACTCGTACTGGTTTGATCGCTCATACCTTTTGCTTACTCCTGAAGTATACCACAGCATAAATCTCTCAATTTTCCGATCATGATGTTCAATTGCGTCTACTTCCTGGTGCCAGCAAGTAGAGCTGTCAATATAACTGAATTCTGTCACATGAGCTTCTTCAAGAAGGGACTCTCATCAAACATGTGAAGTTTGGGACAGATTGGCCAACGGACGTTTTTTACAGATACGTCCGTTACTTACCCGTTACTTACCAGTCTCATTAACTAACACAAACTATTATCATGAAAACCCTAGCTAACAGAATAGCAACAATCAACCCTATAATTATACACCCCGTCAAGAAAGGCTACTTAGAAAAACGACATCAGATAAGAAAATACTATGATAATATTTATTCAACTGTAGATCTTTCTAATTGAATCAATATATCAAAAAATAAAAATAATTAAAAAAAAACATTGTCATATCAATGCATAATGATAAAGTAAACTGGACTTTGTTATTTAACACTGTGAACAAATTTGGCCTTGGAGCATTGTTTGGTTCATTGGATTAAAACTCAGTACACATTACCCAGAGCCACAGTAATACAAAGTGGATCACCTAACCAAGGGTGGATGGTGGCTCAGTTGGTTGAGCGGTTGTCCACTTATCTGAAGGTCAGTGGTTCAATCACTGGCCATTGCGGTCCAGATGTTGAAGTGTCCATGAGCAAGATACTGAACTCCAAGCTGATACCAATGGCTGTTCCATTGGTGTGTGAACGATGGAGTGAATGGTTACATCTCCTGATGAGCAGTTGGCGCCTTGCAGAGCAGCCTCTATAATCACTGTATGCATGTTTGTGTGAATGATGACTGACAATGTACAGCGCTTTGAGTGGTCGAGCAGACGATAAAAGTGCTATATAAGTACAGTCCATTTACCAAGTTTCACCTGCCACCAGGGAACCAGACAAGAATGCCCATGTTTTTTAGCTCTATTTGCCATATTAACTAATCCACTTACAGCATCAATATAAAAAGTGCCAGAAACAAAGCAGTTAAATTAAAGAAATTTCAGATATCTAATCAAAAAATTCAATCCGTTTCTATGCAGATGATATATTACTATACTTAAAGAGCCCTTGCACATATTTACTAGAAACTTTCACCACTGTCAACAACTTCTCCAGCCCGAAACCACCCCCCGTTATCCAACTCCTCATATTTGCAAAATAAAGTACTTTGGCATTAATATTTCCTCCAAGCTGTCTGAACCTTTCAATCTGAACTACGCCACACAACTAAAAAAAAATAGAGGGCGACTTTAAATGCTGGACATATCTCCCACTCGCATTTCTTGGGAGATTTGCTACGGTTAAAATGATAACTTAAAATAAATAACCTGTTTTCAATGTTTCCCAGAACACCTTCAGACAAATGCTTCAAAGCATTTGATTCATTTACCACTCACTCTTACTTTTAAAACAAAAGACCCAGAATTTCACTCTTTGCCCTACGAGATGCCAAATCACAAGATGTTCTAGAATCACTTGACTTTCTGTATTACTTTTTGAAAAATCAATAACAGTTTTAATTCAAGTTGATTCAAGTTGCATTTGTATTTGTTATTTTGTATTTGTATTTGTATTTGTACGGATTCTAGCCAGTCTGGTGACGGTCTGCCTACCTGTTGCTGCAAGTACACTATCATCCGGACACTTCAATATCAGTTTGTTTCATCGTTCATGTCAGTTTCTGTTTGTTCATTGTTGATGTCAGTTTTTTCATCCATCTTGTACTTCGCTGTCGCTTGTGGTGAATACGTCATGTATTCATCAAAAGCCGCTGCTGATCACTTTCTGTGTTAGATAGCTTTTTTCAGGGCGTCATGTCCATGAAAATAACGGCTAATAACGTCCTCTGTGAATCTCGCCCATGGCAAACATCTAATAGCGGGCTAGTCTCGACGACTGGAAAGATGATAAATAATTCCGAAACCCAACTGATGAAATTCAACAACTACAACACTCAATTGTGCATATCAGTTATTAAACAACTTGGACTCCTTCACCGGCCCTGTGATATTCACAGAAGTTGCAGTTGGAAGTTTGTTTACTCCCGCTCCGATCACTCCATTCCGTCCTTTTGGTCTGACGTGCGTACTGTCCAACTCAGACACGTCATCAGAACCCTGTCGTTCTTTTCACTAGTAGCCCTGGAGTTTCCTCAACAAAGCTACTTACTGAGCAGGTTAGAAAAACGTGAAGTGGATTTCAGTTTCCTTCGGCCTTCATCTTTGAGATGTACAACTTTTTTTCTACATTTTGCACAGCCTCTGCCAATATTATAGTACTTGGAGATGCAAACATTCATGTCAACTCCCCTTCCTGTCATTTTGCATCCGAATTTCTTCAACTATTGGATTGTTTTAATCTCAGGCAACTTGTCAATGTCCCTGCCCACACGATGAGGCACACACTGGATCTTGCCATAACTAACTCTGCTCCTCTCAGCAAACTTCTTGTGTACGATCTGGATGCGTCCAACTACAGGGCCGTCTCCATGGAATTGTCAATTCTGTCCCCTCTCACAGAGCCCAAGCGTCAAATATTCTTCAGGAATTGGAAAAACATCAACCCAGAAACCATGACAGTCGACCTCCAGCATCTTCTTTCTGCAAACTTTGTATCAGCCAATGACTCAGTGGATTTCTACAATAACTCCTTTAGTAGCATCATGGATCATCAAGCCCCTTTAAAAACTAGAACAGTCACCCTCCCCCTTTCAGCCCCCTGGTTCACCAGCGAGCTACGGAATATGAAGGCAGCTGGGCATGCCATTGAGCTGGGGCTCCAGGGCACAAGGCTTCAGGTCTCACTGTCCACAAGCTCGCTGTTCGCGAACACCAAAAGGCCTACTCAAAGTCCCTTAGAGAGGCACAGTCTGTGTTCTACTCGAACATCATCAAAACCAGTCCTGGAAATTCTAAGCAGCTGTTTTCCACTATCAATCATCTTCTAAAACCACAAACTCCCCCACTTACAGAAATTACAGAAGAGCACTGTAATAATTTCATGGCTTTTCTTCGAATCGAAGATTAACTCAATCCGTTCTGTCT
>VRLP01009121.1:0-13913 GCA_009660295.1 Lophius piscatorius
ATTAACATTGCTGGTTTTTGGTAAGGCTTTTATATAGTTATTATTTTATTTTTTATTGATGCTTTTATCTGCTTTTGCTTTGTAGCACTTTGAGATTTGATCCAAATGTAAAGTGCATTATAAATTAAATGTATTATTATTATATTTATTATTATTTTATATATAAGGCACTTTTCATTTGTTACAAATCTCAAAGTGCTAGAGATTAAAAGCAGGAGCATAAAGATTAAATAAAACAATTATTATAGTAATTATTATAGTAATAGTAATTCTAGTCTATTTGTATCTTATCTTATCCATTTATCTTATCTATTTATTATCTATTTATTCATTTATTTTATCTATTCATACTATTATCTTATCTATTTAAACATTTATGTAATGTATTTATTCATTTATTTTATCTATTCATTCATTTATTTTATCTATTTATACATTTATTTTATCTATTTATTCATTTATCTTGTTTATCTATTTATGCATTTGATTGAATATTGAATATATTCACATTTATTCAAATAAATCCACCATTCTGCACACTCGTACAACTTTGTCTATATCACCGCAACTTATCTGAAACTTTTACCGATCACTATAAATGATCACAAGTCTATCCAAGAATAACTACCCTCAAAGATCAACCTGAGTTTTCCTGTAGTCCTGTCATAATTAAGTCCAAATGGGGCTTGTAATCATAATATCCTCTGACCATATTATCCGTAAGCGTCCACACTGAACATGTTTAGCGACATCTTGTGGGGAAGATCCAGACCTATGCTGGACCTCAGCTCACCCCTCCCCATCTGAGCTGTCAAAGTTCTTTAGATAGATATATTTAGAAATTGTATTTATTATTTATATATTATCTCTAAACTATCTGTCAAAGCACACATCTAAGATAATGAATATTAAAATTAGTTTTGTAACCAGCAGCTTAGCATGCTAACAATAGCTACAGCCCCTTTGGTTTTCTCCACTCACAGAACAGGATTCTTTTTTTCTCCTGTATTTCCAAAAATAAACTAATCTGAGCGACACTTTCTTCTGTTCCTCAAGCGTTTATATGCCTCCAGCATCATCGAGTTCACAAATCGGTCCGGTAGTCACAGTCTCCAGTGTGATCCGTCTGTCTTGATCCTCCCGCAGGTCCGATCCTCCGAAACCCAACTTCCACTCCAAAAGCTGAGCAGCACCCGGACAAAGAGCTGGAGCCGAGACGATCAAGCAGCATGGACGTGCCCAGGATGGCCGAGGGCCTCTTCAGCAGCACTCTGTCCTCGTCGGGTGGCGGCCATCACGTGACCTCCTACCTGACGCTGGAGCAGAAGGCAGCGTTTGTCTTCGTGCTGCTGCTCTTCATCTTCCTGGCCCTCCTCATCGTGCGCTGCTTCCGCATCCTGCTGGACCCCTACCGCAGCATGCCCTCATCCAACTGGACAGACCACACCGAGAAGGACACGTTCGATTACCGCATCGTCTGAGAATTGGGTGCAGAAATTTGAGTGAAAAAAAAAAATAATTCAATTATAGACTGATTTGACGATTTAAGAGCACTTTTGGCCGTATGTCCAATTCTGATTCATCAGGATGACGATGGCTTTTCAGACCGAAGAGCGTTCTGGCTGGTCGGCAAAACCAGTGCTAATCAGAATTCAATAGCTTCTCCCTGCCTATAAATTCTTAACTTAAACCGGAAGTATGAAGATTCACTCCCTCTGGTTACCCATAATTCACCTCCCTCCCTGCCATCAGTTCTCCTGTGGACTACCTCGTTCCTCCTCCATGTCACGAGTGGAAGTTCTCCCTCGCACCTCTCTCACACAGGGTCAAACATGCTTTTGAAAGCAGTTGGATGAAAACAGTGTTTTCTTCTTATCATGTTTACGTCCTTAGAGTTTTTATTGATAATGTAGACAATCAGTGTTTAAACAGTTAGTAAAACAAAATGTAAAAAAAGAAGATTTTTCTGAATAAATAGTTAGTCAAGGTTGCTGGGGTCTTTGTGAAGGTGGAGTTTGATGCCTTACACGGTTTCCTTCTAGACAGTGAAGTCTCAGTGTCAGACAGCAGGTTCAGGAATGATAGAAAAAAGTGGAAAAGTTCTCCCTCCAAATATCTGGGGAGGTTTTCAGAGTATTAGGGCCATACTGGTAAAATGTTAAAAACGCCATTAGAATATTAAAGTAATAGTTTTAATTTTAGGAGAACAAACTCAGAATTTCTTGAGAAAAAAAGTAAAAACATCGGAATTTTATGGTGGCAAAGTCATAATTTTAGGCTAATCGCCGTTCAGGTTGAAAAAAGTCTTAATATTTCACGAATAAAGTCAGAATTTTATGACGAAAAAAAGTAAAAAAATCGGAATTTTATGGTGGCAAAGTCATAATTTTAGGCTAATCACCGTTCAGGTTGCAAACTTGCTCTCTCAACAGTGTTAAAGTTATGACTTTTTCTCTTGTAAAATAAAGACTTTTTTCTCGCAATATTAGCGAGAAATTTTTTTTTTTTGCAAGAAAATTTTTTTTTTTTTGCAAGACAATTTATTCATAGAATTTCTTCTTTTTTCCCAAATTTCTTTTAGTTTTTACCTCAAAATTACGTATTTTTCACTTTTTTCATGTAAAATTACAACTTTTTGTAAAAATACAACTTTTTCTCATAAAACGAGGTATTTTTCTCATAAAATTAATAGTTTGAAATTAATAGTTCATTAAATCATGCCTTTTTTCTTATAAAATAACTTTTTTCTCGTAATATAACTTTTTTCTTGTAATACAAAATTTCATTTTCTCATCAAATTACAACTTTTGTTGTAAAAATGTTTTTACATTTTTTTTCAATTCCTCTTTCTTCATGTAAGGTTACAACTTTTTGTAAAAAAAAAAGTTTGAAAAACTTTTTCTCAGAAAATTATGACTATTTTCTCAGAAAATGATTACTTTAATGTCATAAAATGCCGATTTAATCATTAAACTACGACATTTCTCATAAAATTACTTTGTTTGTTGTGAAAATGGCAACTTTGTAAATAAATTAGTAAATAAATTAGGCCTTTTTTTTTTAACAAATTATAACTTAGTTCCCATAAAATGAAGAATTTATTTTTTCTCACAATATTAAGATTTCTTTTATATTTCAACATGGCCCTAACACTCCTTCATACTGAACAGATGGTGCTGGCAGTGAATAACTATAACTATTCTGTGTGTGCGCTAAAAAAAAAAAGAATACGTCCTTGCAGTCTTTGAAGGCCCTGCTGTGTCCACGTCTTTAGATGTCAGCAACCAATAGAGGTATTGAAGAAGAAAAAAAAAAAGGCGAAAAGACCGTGTGCCTAATTTGAAGAAAAAAAAAATTGATGTTTTTAGGAAAAATGGGGTCATACTTTTGTCTTTCACTGGTTATTTTTTTGTGTGTGATGCCCATTTAAAGAAACAGCATTTTACTGCCTGCAGTCGGTATATTGACAGTTGGTATGCCAGACCTGCAGAGAGTTGATGATGAATATGCCGTCTGCACATCAAACCCTTTATGAACTAATGTTGTGGCTCTTTCGTTGGGCAAATTTTTCAACTGTGCGCCTTATAGTGTAGATTGTTTACAGTATCGTAGGTATCGGAGACACTGGAAATCAGCACTAATGTGACCGTGTCTTTGCACTTTACGGAGATGTCATACAACCCAACTAAAAGAGAAAAAAAAAACTTCCTGCCGGGACTGAAAGCGTGAACTAACCCTCTCAACAACGCCGCCGCCGTGTGATGTTCTTGTGATCTGCCGTGGCCTTTTCCTACCTATCGCAGATGTTGCGCTGATGTGTTTCTTCTTTCTCCCGCATGTGTTTTTCTCGCAGCTCTCCGTGCATGATAAATGGTGAAATGCTTTAAATCCTGATGTTGTAGCTGTGGGTCAGTCGCTCAAGCAGCTATTTCCTGTCTGTACTGGAGCCTCTTGTTGTTTTTTTTCCCGCCTGGAGCCGTCGCTCTTTTTTACTAATAAAAAAAATCCTCCGAGTGCACGACAGCCATCTCAGTGTGTTTCATTTTGTTCATTCAGAAAGGCGCTAAAAGTGGCGGGTGTTAAGAACAGACAAAAAAAGAAAAAAATGGATGGGGGGGAAACATTTCTTCCTGAACGACGCTGCCCTTTTCAAGACGGCCACATGTGCCGGAGGCCCAATACATTATTTTTCCTGCTTTATCAGCGACTGGCAGCGGTGGCCGGAAGCTGTCTCGATTGGTTTTCTGTGACACACACACACACACACACACACACACACACATACACACACACATACACACACACATACACATACACACAGTAGTCTCCAGACCTGAAAACCTTCCGGACCGCCACGCAGAATAACAATCTTCTCTGACACCAATACGGAGTGTGTTGATATGCAATCACCTGCTGCACTCCTCCGCTAAAACCCTTTGTCGTCTCCCTCTCTGGAGCAACGACACCGATGGATTGACCACTCAATTCTGTTTGTGGCGGGGCGAATAATTCTGCTGACATCACTCTTGCGGTGTTTCTTTTCTTTTAAGCTGAAGCGGATCAGAAATTTGAATTCGTGCTGATCCCATGGAGGAGAAATGTGCCGTCTACAGTTTCTGGATTATTATGTAGGAGACAACCTGCGTCTTTACTGAAGCCTTAACGCCGTTTGCTCGTTTCTGAAAGTGAGAGTATGAGGTGTCGGAGCCATCCTCTGCTGATAACGACACTAACATGAGATGCATTACTTGTTGATGTAGAAACCCTCTCTTGTACGATGAATGCATGTCGGCACTAGTTTGCTCACATTCACTTCCTGTTCGTAGGGAAAAATGTAGCGACATATTCAAGGGGTTGATTATAATAACACCTGCAATCAATAATGTTCCCAACACGTCAGAGCTCAGTGTTTCTCTGTATGAACCTGGACTGTTTCACTGTACAAACCTGGACTGTTTCACTGTATGAACCCGGACTGTTTCACTGTACAAACCTGGACTGTTTCACTGTATGAACCCGGACTGTTTCACTGTATGAACCTGGACTGTTTCACTGTACAAACCTGGACTGCTTCACTGTCTGAACCTGGACTGTTTCACTGTAGGAACCTGGACTGATTCACTGTATGAACCTGGACTGTTCGACTGTCTGAACCTGGACTGATTCACTGTACTAACCTGGACTGTTTTACTGTCTGAACCTGGACTGTTCCACTGTATGAATCTGGACTGTTTTACTGTATGAACCTGGACTGTTTCACTGCATAAATCGTAATACTCGTTCATCTGTGAGGAGAAGGCGGTACCAATGGAGAACCTGCCCATCCCAGTATTCTCTTGTGAACATGAATCGAGCTGCACGGTACTAGTCTGTATACTCAGGTCCCACTGGGGGACCATTGGGCCCCCATGGAGTCTGGTTCTGACAGTTTGGACAGAAACATCACACCAGCAGCTGCCTGAGGTCACTGTGAAGGACTCTGGCAGTGGTCCTACTGCAGAACTATTCCCTTTTGGGGGTTTGTCTTGCTGCTGCCTCTCCTGTCCGCCTCTTGTCGCTCTCAGCTGCAGCTGCAGCAGACGGTGCAGCGCTGACAGAAGTTTAATTGACTTGGTTCTTTACAGTAATGATGAAGTGTTCCCTTCACTATTCGGAGCAGTGTACTTTTGCTTCTCCAAGTTTCACCCACAGACTGTCTAGCAACACACACACACCCATACTCACACATACATACACATACACACACACACACACACAGAATATCATTCTGATCATTCAGAAACCCAACCCTCTATTTCTTGTCCGAACGATCTCATTAGCTCACGCCAAACAGAGATTATAATCCAATCTAAACAGGCCCTGACGCAGCAAGTGGGAGCAGCAGCAAGGAACGTGAAGCGTTATGGATCAATATCACACTCGTGCTCTCTGCAACATGACTCATATTAAAGAGTAACACTGATAATTGAATTATATTCTTCCTCCGCCGTCCACGCTCAAATGCCTTTTGCGTAATTTATTTCCAAATGACCCATTTCACATTTCACTGCCTCCAGTTAAAGCAATCGGCTCTGAGTCTGGAGATTGGAAACAGTTTTGATCTTTATAGTTAACTAAAATGTATTTCCTGTATATAATACTACAATGACAACACACGGGGTATGAACCTGGACAGTTTCACTGTATGAACCTGGACAGTTTCACTGTATGAACCTGGACAGATTCACTGTATGAACCTGGACAGTTTCACTGTATGAACCTGGACAGATTCACTGTATGAACCTGGACAGATTCACTGTATGAACCTGGACAGATTCACTGTATGAACCTGGACTGTTTCACTGTATAAACCTGGACTGTTTCACTGTATAAACCTGGACTGTTTCACTGTATGAACCTGGACTGTTTCACTGTATAAACCTGGACTGTTTCACTGTATGAACCTGGACTGTTTACTGTATAAACCGGGACTGTTTCACTGTATGATCCTGGACTGTTTCACTGTATGAACCTGGACTGTTTCACTGTATGAACTGCTTGAATGTTAAAACTATTAGCAGTGTTGCTTTTTTCCCATGAGGAATAGCCGGGTCGCCGTGGTAACACATTGAGCTCATTGAGTTAGTTCTCCTTGTTTCCATTTTTTAATTTGTTTCATTGTAAGAGCTATAATTTTTTAGAGGAATTTTTTTTCTTAATCCAACCTTTATCCTGTCTGCCATGATTATAATAATATTATTAGGTCACATGATACTGTGAGATTTAAAAGGGAGAGATAATCATGCTGGTTAAATTTGGGGCAGTCAGATTCTCATAAATAATACTGTTTGGTTATTTTTAAATGATTCAATAACCGGTGAAAAATGATGTTCATGACTCTCGGCTCCATTGTTTCCAACAGCTTTGTTTCTATTAAACCATTCGTTTTGCTACTTTTATGGTTTAATTCAAACTTTTCTGCATTTGTTATTTTTATTACAGATTCGGTAGGATAATATAAGGACGTTAAATACAAGGTGAGCATCTGCTGAGGTTTACATAAAAAAAAAACTATTGTATTTTAGGAGATTATTCTAAAGGTGACAGTCATTCCAACAGCCATTCTCCTCAGGCGGGTTCTCCTGAGCCTTGGGGGGTTTCACTGACAGATGAGGTCCTGTCACGCCTGGTCTCTCAAGGACCGCCTGAGGGGCCCTGCCAGGTGATTTCAGGCTACGTGAGTCCCCACACAACCTTCAAAGCTGGATAACACGGAAAAAGGAACCAGGCTACGATTTGCTCTGATTCTAAAAAGCAGGATCAGTTCTGAAACTTACAGGCAGCCCGTGTGAGGAGGATCAAGCAGAGAATATGTGATCCCGCCTACGACGTCTGGAGTCGGCCTGTCAGATTCATGTCAACAAAATCTGCTTTAGTCTCCAAAGTAGGGAGACAGCAGTTGGATAAGACACACATCAAACAGCGGCGTCCACTGAGATGTTCTATGCACACATTTCGGGGTTTATAGGAACCGAGAGCTGAGTTCAAACATATTTTGCACTACAGTGTGAGACTGTGGGCCAACAGGAGCTGCCCAGTATAATGAATGTCATTACTCGTCACTGCTGGAGAGCGTCACCATCGCAGCTGGAAGATAAATGATTGCCCTGGCTGCTGTCCAAAAAGTGTGGATAATCTACATAAATGATTGCATAATTTCTCCTGCAAACGATAATTACTACTTGTTTGTGTATTTATGGGCGTGTACATACAATGTCAACTAAAATGAGGATGCATTCTACTGGAAAGTAAAAATTTAAATTAAATTGAAATGGCAATTGATTCATAATAATTAGCAGTGCACTTTAACCTCACTCAGGACTGTTGCTATATTTATTATTCATTCAAGAGTAAGCACCTTACTTTTTATTTTATTTTTTTAGCTCAAATTCCTTTTAAACTCAGGGTTTTTTTTAACTTATTTCCTTGCCTTGAATTGTTACCTTTATTTCAATCTAAATCCTTGTCTGTGTGAAGGGAGACAGGCAAAGTAAGCATTTCATTGGTGTAAACCGCTGTTTTTTTCACTGTGTACATGACAATAAAACTCTTGAATCTTAATGCGTTTTATCAGAGTGCAGAATTCAAACTCACACTGAACACACCGCAGGTATAACTCAAGTGGAGAAAAGGTTAAAAGGCAGTTTTTTCTCGCCATTGTCGCCAAGTGCTTGCTCACGGAGGAATTTGATGAAAGAAAACTTCTATTATGCCTCACTAATCCGACAAACTTTGCAGTGACACCTATCCTCAAGTGAGAGTCTGCTGTGATTCACAACGGGGTAAGTTGGTTGTTCAGGGCTCTGCCTTTTTCTGACATTGTTTTTCATCAAACTGTCCATTATTTTTATCAAACGATTAGATACGCTTTTCTAACGTATGGCGGATTACTTTAAGTTGCTTAGTTAACGCTAGCTGGATGCTAACCCTCGTGCGAATGGCTGGCTAGCTAGCAGCAACGTTAATTACATAAATAATTTCTTTGATTTCAGTGTACATTTTGTTTTATGCTGTGCTGTAAGAGGCTGTGGAGAGCTTAACCCTGTGTGTTTTTTACCAAGTAGCTGTTCTTTTTATGTTCTCCTATTATACTGTATATTTTATGTTACAGAATTAAATAGTGCCAGTCTGCCATGATCCACAACAGGCATACATTTTGCAATATGCTGTGCTGTAAGAGGCCGCGGAGAGCTTGACCCTGTGTGCTACTGTAGCCAAACTCTGCCTGACTGGTTGTCTTTAATGAAACAATGCTTAAGAGAGGACACAACCACTACACCCGCAGGCCACTTCCAGGAGCACAGGAACCACATCCATTGGGTCACCAGAAGGGGGCAGATATCTGTTGTCCTGCCACTGGAAGAAATCATCACTTTTTATGAGAGTAGACCACCGGGAGTAGAGGACCTTGGTCTCAGTATCCAGTGCTCTAGTTCTTACGTTGGGCCACTCTTCGCTAGTTTAACGGCCGGTGAGGCGCTGGGCTTCTTTGGGCTGGTTGTGGGCAGTGGCGTTCAAGGTGGCCTTGCTTTTCACATTGGTAGCATACCTGCACAGGCGTCTCGGTGGCTCTCCTGGCTCCCCGTCTTGTTGGTGGTGGAATGGAAGCACTGGTAACCTGGCAGGCCGCTTCCTCGCTGTGAATCCCCTCATAGTCTGCTTGACGCACCTGTTGTTGCACACATGTTCAACTGACTCTGCTTCGTTCAGGGCGTCAGCAGGAGATTTCGGAGCTTGCAGGTGGATGTGTCGTCAAGGCCATTCTGGCTGGAGCCCCGGGACAAATGCTGTGATACGAATGAGAAGTTGACGTGTACGCAGCCAATCGTCATCCTGTGGTTCTTATATGTTGCTTTTCACTATTGTAAAAATATTGTACTCGTTTTTTTCCTACATTTTCTTGACGTTCTCAGGGAATAACGCCTAGATCTTGATTCATAAAAAAAATCAAGCATATGTAAGGGTGAGGCATCTCGAAATTAGTGCAATTGTGAGCCAAGTAGAATCCAAATTCAGCAGGTTTGAATGTTTGACTGTTACAAATCCAATGGCAGTGAATTTGGTTTGAGTACTATGTGGTTTATTTTTGATTGAGCTTGATTGAATCAAAGGAGCCTGTTGGATGTTAGCGGAGAGATGTGCTCTACTGAGTACCATTCGTGTAATTCATTTATTTTAATTTGGATTGGGGGTGTATTTCAACACAGATTAAGGATGGTCAGATCCAAAGCCGTGGAGGAAGGGCCTATTTAGACTTTGCAGTCTTAGTGTGTCCCACAAGCTTAGTTCATTAATTAAAGATGGTGCCCTAGATCTCTCTGTGAGACAAATCCACTGACGACTGGTTCAATGCTGTGATGATCATACTATCTGAATATGAAATGATGCAGGATATAAACTGGTGAACTAAGGACAGAAAACTTGGAGAAATTTTTTTTTTCCATCCCATTTTTTTTCATTTCACTTTAACCGTAAGTAACCATAGCGACAAAGTATCACGCACCATTTATAAGGGTCCTTCCACAGCACTTACAGTTTCAATCATGATTCGAGTCCTTCAGTTATTGTTTTTTTTAAGGTTGTTATATACTTGTGTATTTTTTTAATGTGCTTCTTTTTTTAAAGAGAAACAATGTTTTCTGACATAATTTTCTAACCGTTGGTCCATTTTAGTCCAACTTGTTTTTGTCATATCTTCACTGAATAGGTGGAGTCCTTCTTTGCAAAAAATGTACTATTACTTCCCAACCACATGTCTGTTTATGTCCAAATTGAGTCATATAAATGTACACAATGAGATGTATGTTAATCTATTCTTCTTTTTTTTTGTACTTCTGCGGCAACCCTTAAAGGGAACAACTGCAAGAAGAGGAATAGATCATAATTCACTCATTAAGTGGAGCTTTTTGTCAAAAAAAACATTTTTTCCTCCGTACCTTCCCAAACATTAGTCCAATTGTGTCTAAATTTGGGTCATTTTAATTGAAACATGGAAATATGTGTAGTTACTTGGCTCTGAAAAATTTGGAAATTGTTGATTCAATATAGTAGTAGTTGTAAAGGTTGAGACAATAGGTGGGTTTACATGGATACTTTTCTCCTTTCAGTATGAAAACATTCTGAAACAGTATTCCTGTAGGGACTTACATGATCAGTGATCTAATCGGGAAAAGGTGTACTTACACCAACACATCAATCGGAAGAGCGCAAAAGCGGGCGTCTATAGTGGGATCGGGGCAGTTTTTGCTGTGATTGTGAGGTTTTGAATGAAGAAACAGCTGATAATAACTTGTCTTTTCTTCTATACTGGAGAAACGAGGGAGGGAGGGAGGGAGGGAGAGAGGGGAGAGAATATTAATGGAGAATATTGGAGAATATTAATGAGTGGAGAATATTAATGTGTCACATTAAATTTGTTGAGTTCAATAAGGGGGATTACTCGTCCAATGCAAGTGATTGGGGACTTTTCGGTAAGATTTACCATCTGGATTTCAATACGGAGGGACTTATATGAGGAAACAACATGAATGAGAGAAGTTAAGTAAGATTATTGTGGTCAGCAGGTATTGGCTTTGGCAGTTCAACCTCAGCTGGAAGTAAATCACAAGGAAAGCTGTCCAGAATAAAGGAGAATTCCTCTGGAGCCTAGACACTAGAGGTGGGGATGAGTATGAAGCTTGATGGTGGGATGACTGGAGATGGTGAGGTGTTGGAGGTGAGTTGCAAATCTGTTGGAATGAAAGGATGGCTGAATGAGAGCAGAGCAAAGGTTACAGCTTACAAATGATTGGCTGAAGGCAAAATGTTTACATGATTGGATGAAAAGGAAAATAGGCCACTAAAGTCTGATGATAGCCTTGAACGACTTGTGATTGAACCTAAGTTTCATTACTTAAAGGCATGAGTTTCTCCCAGCCTCTCAAACCAAGACCAACATTTTACTGGATTAAACTGAACTTCCATTAAAGTTCAGCTCCCAAGTAAATGAGACCTTCTCTTGCAATTTCAATATATCACAGTACATCAGGAAAACAGGCAGAAAGTTTCTCAAGTGATTCATTAGGATGCTGCAGTTCTTAGCCTAGAGCTGAAAGCCTGAGGAGAGCTGAAGGCCAGCAGGCCAGATGGCAGCACTCATGAGGGGAGCCTTTGGGAATGTTAGAATATCATCATCTCTTGTTTCTGTTGTAGGCAAACCAACCTCTATCGAGTCGAGAACTCTTTTTTTTGATGATCTTTCCTGGAATCTGACTTTGTTAGTTCATAGATCAATTCTCTCATCCTTTGTCTAGGTTTTTAAATTAAAACTCAAACCGTTTATTTGTTCTGCTGGAGCATCAAATCAATCCTAATATACAGTGTAAAGGGACATAAGAGGATGTCAGATCTTTTAGCTGTATGAGGTTCAGAGTATTGAAGGTATCGGCTGTAGAGACGTTTGCCCGCTATTGTATATCTAAAAACATGATGATGACACGTTGCTAATATTTGCAAAAATGATTGCAGACAGTTGACAAAATATTGCAACTGGCAGTGAAACAGTCTGGCTGGATAAATGGCGCTGAGAGGAAAATGTCCCTTTTTCAAAGGTCACCGGTTTGATTCCCAGAAACTGATAAGTTGTATCCATTAACTTCTGTGATGGATTCTGTTGAGGTTGAGCTCCTATCTTCACACTGCAGGTCACCCTGGATAAGAGAGCATGAGGTTTATTTACTGTAATGACTTTATCTTTGTACAGTAGACACCCGCTGAAGCACAGTGACACTTCAAAGTCTGAGAGCCCTCGTTACTTAAGAATGATATAAGAGAAAAAATAAAGACAAAGGGGTAATTTGATTTTACACAGAGGAATCTTTTGCTGGTGTTTTATGTGTAAAACACATTTATGTGCAAGAATGGTTGAAGGAGGAAAGGCTAGTTATGCTAACTGACTAGCTGACCGACTATAATATATGGACCTTTCACTCGTTGAAAAAATTTTTTTTGGATCTTTAAGATTTTGATTTGAGTACCCCTGTCCTAATAGTTGTTTGGTTTTACTATGTGGGAGCTTATATTTACAAGTATGATTTGAAAAACAAGCATGTCCCCATGTTAATTTCCTTGGGTAGCCTAGTATGAAAGACTACTTTGCAAGAGCAACTTCTCAACTCAAGCCAGCATTCGCCAATTTGCCCATACATTCATACAATGCAAGGTGCCACCCGTTCACCAGGAGTGGTTCATCAGAAGAACAGCTAAATGGGGAACAAATTGACAATCAATATCCTACTCACTGACATTTAAACAGCAGGGTATCCAACCACAGGCAGTCGGATAAGTGGACAATAGCTCTGAACCGCTGCCTTGGAAGGCGGCTGTGACTCAGGAAATATGTACCTACCCATGCCATACCTACAAATCCACCTATCTACAGCTACATATCACCTATCTACCTACTACATACCTACCTACCTGCCTACCTGTAGCTTGTTACCTTTGAACCAGTACCTACCTACGTACCTATCTACCTACATTCCGTATTACTAACTATCTTTACTTTGCGACCATCTACTATATCTATCTACCTCTAACATAGCTACTTGCCTACCTACGCCGGCCTATAACCGCCATACCTACCTTCCTATCAACCTATACCATACCTACTTGTCCATAGCTAAACCAATTTACCTTCCTACCAATACCTACACACCTTCCTATGAATACCTACTTACTGACAACAACCAATCTAGCTACCTATAACCTACACACAACTGCATATACCTACCTAGCTACCTACCTACCCAACTGTCTACCTATACCATGCCTACCTGCTCTACCTACACCTATCTACTTTGCAACCAATACCTACATATCTACCAACATTCCTTACTACTGCCTACCAATACCTACATACAAACCTATCTACCAACTACTCACCTACACAGATACTATACCTTGCCTACTACCTGCCTACTTACCCTACTTTAACTACATAAGTATACTTCCGACCCACCTACTTACATTCCTGCCTACCTTCTTACCTACCTCTAGACTACATGTACCTACTCCCCTACCTACTTGTCTCATTTTGAAATCATTTCAGGAAGAAATTCCATCACTGTTTTCCAGATATTGGAAGCGACACATTGGCTCTGCCCCGAGGATCATTTCAATGTTTCATTTGAATTATTCTCAGCATGTAAAACTGAGTTCCCCCCTGTAATTTCACTGCCTCTAGTTTGCTTGATCTCGCCAGAATTGTAATGATCTCACCGGTGGATTGCCAGTGTGTGTGTGTGTGTGTGTGTGTGTGTGTGTGTGTGTGTGTGTGTGTGTGTGTGTGTGTGTGTGTGTGTGTGTGTGTGTGTGTGTGTGTGTGTGTGTGTGTG
>VRLP01009122.1:0-13911 GCA_009660295.1 Lophius piscatorius
TTGTGGTCGGACACACCCAGATCGTTCACAAGAAGATTGCTGAGAGGAGCAGAGTCAGTGATGACAAGATCCAGAGTGTGCCCCATGGTATGGGTGGGGACATCGACAAGTTGCCTGAGATTAAAACAATCCAGTAGTTGGAGAAATTCGGCAGCAAAACGACATGCAGGGGAGTCAACATGAATGTTCATATCTCCAAGTACTAAAATATTGGCAGAGGTTGTGTAAAATGTCGACAAAAGTCAAAAAAAAAAGTCTTGTTGAATTGGTACAGGTCAGTAAGTGGGATATATCAGGCAGCAATTGAACAGTTTAACCTGAAGCTGAAGTGATGGAAGCAGGAAAAGTGGGCAAGCGTAAGGAATGACAATGGCTAAATTGTGATGAATAGATTACTGGATCAGAGCATCTCCAGTACTGCAGGTCTGGGTGGGTGTTCCTAGTTTGCAGTGGTTAGTACCTACAATAGTGGTCTAAGGAAGGGCTACTGGTTAACTACCAACAGAGCCGTGGTCCCACAAAGACAACATCATGCATCGTGGGATATCGTGAGTGCTAGTCTGTTTCCTCCAGGAGACAACATGAGCCGTTCTTGCACAAATTGCTGAAAAACTTAAAATTTGTGTCTGAAACAAATATTTCAGAAAACACAGTTTGAAGCAAAATAAGTTCTTGCACATTAGGCTGGTGGTCATAGTGTTATGGATGTTTGGTGTTTATGACTTATACAGTCCCACATAGGGCTTTTGAAATGTCAAAAGTTGAAATCTGGTTTCATTTTAGTTCATATTGAATTTCCGAAGATTGTTCCGCTACATTTTAAAGCTTATATTTTAATAATTCACATACAACTGTTGCAAATTGGAATTTATTTGCTGAAATATTTTTCAATTACACAGAGGAATGGCAATATTCCATTTTAGTGTGTACATTTAATGTTTCCTTTTTTTCTGTGCCTTAGCAAGGGATGTTCAAAGAGCGAGCTAGACTATGACAGCAGCCCTTATGCCTCAGGGGGCACCACCCAGGCCTGGACCACTGGCATCACACCCATCCCCCGTGCCAACACCAATTGGGACAACTCTGCACCCATAGAGATGGCAGAAGGAAGAAGCCCCAGTGCCCTGGTGGACAAAAGCCATCAAACCAATGGATCAGTAAGTTATCACATATTCTGTCATCACTGTTATCCCCCCAAGTTGTGTCCTGATCCATCTCTGCTAAAATGAATCTTGCCTCACCTGTTGTGACAGGTTGATAGATGTAAGTGTAGCATATAGCTCCCCATCCCCTCCCTCCGATACTCCCTGCTTTGCCTGACGCCAATGTGTCGCTTTAGGATTGTCCCCTGAATGAGAGAGGATGGAAGAAGGTAAGACATGGCCTTGCTTTCTGACTTTTCCTTAATGCCTCCCGCTGATTTCTTTAGACGAACCAAAGGGATTAATCAAGGTAGCAGTTTTTTCAGGGTGTTAGGAAAGTTCATGTTGCACGTGTGCGTCGGGCTTTCACCTTCACGCTTAATCCAGACGGTGACATTTGATGACAGAAGAATGGGGCCAGTGAGGTTTAGTTTTCATCGGTGGACACTGGTATTTGGGGGTGTTCTGTGTGAGAGTGTGAAGTTCCTACATCTAATGCTGCCTCTGCTGACATTTCAGTCGGGATCCTATGACCTCCAACCGGAAGCAATGAAGACCTTCACAGGAAAAAATCCATCTCGCTACTCCTACCTGGTTCAAGGCCACGAGAACCCCTACTTCTTACCGGGGGAGGAGGGGAAGAACTGAAAAGGCTGGCTGGTATGGATGTAATTCAAGCAGGAATGAAGAACATGGGATCAGAAAACGAAACACTGATGTGACACTCAGGGTGGAAAGTAACATTTTCTGGTTATTCAAACATGTGTGAGTTTGCTTGGATTACAGAGGAAGAGCGAATCCTTCAAATGAGCTAGAACAGTCCAGCAGCGGCACGTCTGCTCAGTAGATTGCGCTGCTGCTCTCTACCATTCTCCTTCCCTTTCTCTAAAGGTACCTTTTTAAAGCAATGATTTTGTAGTCTTTTATGATGAAGCTTCTTATGCTGAACATTGCACTATTGCGTGTGTGAAGTTTACTGTCCTCCCAAATCAAAGATGAATTGAATGCAGGGTTCGGGGCCAACAAGTTCTGTTTCTTATGGGTGTTATTATTTAAAAATGAATCTAATAGGACTAAAGGGGCTGGATCCCTGCTTCGGGGTAATTTATATGATGACTGAATGCTGTACGTGCCTGTTTAAGGTTTGATCAATAGGTAACAATGCTGGTGATGAAGACTGTCTCCTGGATGTGCCAATTATGACATGTATACATTTATTTTAATAAAGTCTTAAATGTATATTTTTCCATGTGTGTCTGAGACAATGCACAATTTTTATTTTATTTAAGTGTGTACAGATTTTTGTAAATAATTTAACTTTTTCTTCCCCAGAGAATGTGTTTGAGTGCAATGAAATTAAATGAATTTAAACATAATTCCTTTTTGTATTTTCTAGTCTTTAACTAATTTTGGGGCAGTAATGATCATCTATGTCGAGTGTTACGGTCCCATTGACATCCGACTTGTTTAAACTCTGTAATTTGGCTTTAGCGGACAAATATGGCTCTACAACAGCACTGATGGAGAAACATTCTGCTCAAACTTCAGACAGACAGCAAATACCGATCAGCCCAAACATTATAAGTGCTGACAGTTGTACGGTAGTCTGATGTTTTGGAAGCAGGACAAATGGAGGCTCTAGGAGACTTTTAAAAGTACAACAGTGGGATGGGTAGACAACTGGGTCAGAGTATCTCCAGAACTGCAGGACCAGTTGAGTCTCCAGTGGTTAGTACTTACCAAAGTAGTCTGAGGAATGAAAACTGTTGAACCTCCAATGGTCATGTGTGCCCAAGGATCATTGGTGCAAAGGTGCTAAGGCTAGCTCTTGTGGTCTGACAGAAATGTAGCAGATCACAATGTATCACACATCTGTTTTGGCGGCAAAAAAGACCTGCCCACTATTAGGCAGGTCGTTTTGGCTACATTTTGGCCAATGTTATGGCTGATTTGTCTATGATTAAGCATATGGTTTACTACAGCAGCATATCAGCGGTAGTGTTCAGAGTGCAACAGCATCGCTCCTTGAAGCTTTGTCAAATCGTGAGGTAAGGTGTGCGGTATGCAGCTCATTTTCACTACCTGATCCATCTCACAGCTTACACATCACGCATGAATCATGGTAGTCCATCTACTCAGTCATTATATTTGGTCTTACGTTCGGGAGATCATTTATACCAACAGAGCCCTAAGCTTGATTTTAATCAGTGGCTGTAGTCCATGCTTGATAATTTATCTTATTAGTCGTATCTGTTGCATACAACATACCATTGTCCTCCTCGCAATTTATTTGAATCTTTTCATGGTTTATACTCTTAAATTGTCCCAGTCTTAATGTGTAGTTTCATATTCAAGTTTATAGAATATTATGTGACATACTGGTTGTTTACAGGAAAGTAATACAATAAATCAGCAGGCACTTACAATGAAAAAGTTAGCTGGCCTTTAAATGCTTTATTAAAATTGCATTTTGAATTGCAATCGTTTGAAGTTAGCTTCTGGAGTATTTTTTAATGCAAATTGCCATTTCGAATATTTATTTGATCGTAATTTATGCCAAAAACTACAGACTTCTCACCAAATTTATGGTCAGAAAATATCTTGTTCTTTGCCCTTGAACTATTTTACAGGGAAGATCAGGCAACTGTAGCTGCCTGTATTTAATGACCTGTAACTCTTTTTCTTAGTCTTTTCATGCTTCAGTCCAACATTGTAATTTGCTTCACTGACTTTCCAGCACCCATCAACCTCATTTAAAACAAAAATTAATGTTGGTGCAGCTCATTCTGCAGGTCGCAGCCGCAGGATCTGGAGTTAAATGAGGGTGCACATGAATCACACGGTTACTTTGATT
The DNA here is from genome assembly GCA_009660295.1 of Lophius piscatorius. Lineage (NCBI taxonomy): Eukaryota > Metazoa > Chordata > Actinopteri > Lophiiformes > Lophiidae > Lophius > Lophius piscatorius. The sequence continues at coordinate 3,997 of VRLP01009122.1, forward strand.
ATTCTTGCGGGAGGGGTGGGGTACTTCCCATCTCCCTGCCTGCAGCAGTAGGACATACGTTTGATGTCGGTATCGGTGTGAAGCCTGGATGTCGCTGTGCTGCTGCGGCTCAAGGAGGGCTGCTCCTTACAGGCGCTTAGAAGATGGGATTTGGGTTGAGGCTAAATCTGGCTTTGCCAGAACTTAATCTTGGGTACTGGGTCACTGGAGCGCAGTGTGATGGGCACACAAAGAGGCACACAATCAGACGCACATGTGCTGTGCAGTACATGTTCATGCGTTGGCTTTGCAGCAGCTGTTGCTCAATATTGATGTCAGTTGCACGCCATGGTCATCAATCTGTGACAAACTCAGATTTAAATGCTTCAAACTGTAAGCTGAAAAAAACAATCCTTCATGAAATTATTTGCTTTAGATATTGTGGTTAAGATCATCATATGCTGCCTTAATTGAATGTTTATTTCATTTAACTATGTTAGCCTTTTCCACTGAATGAGTGGCATTTGTTTCTTATTCTTCCAAATTAAAGTTGTCTTTTTTTTTTCATTATCATTTTTGACACTGAATATGATAATCTACAAAATCTGCCATCGACCATCAGGGTTCTGAAAACCTTATTGCGTTAAACTTTAAGTCAAGACCAATGCAGACCATTTAGAGACTAAAACATAAAAAAAACACAAGATAGGAAGTTAGAAGACCATAAAAGAAAACGGTAAGATATCACAAATAAGTTCTCTTTTATTTGGTGTAAGAGGAAACAAAGATAAAATAATGAGGTACAACACTAAATAAGTAATTGTTATAATAAGAGAGATTGAAATTAAATTGAAAGTAAATATGAAGCAAAATGAAAAGTAATGACTCACAGTAAAATGTTGTAATGAATAATATAAAAACTAAATCCATAAACATTATTAAAAAAAACACTCCTAAAACCCAGATTGAAGCGATGGTTTTTTAGTTTTTGTTCAAAGATATCTGTGTTTTTTGCTTCCTCTCGGATAATCTTTTGTTCCAGCGTTTTCAGAGGAACATCAAGATTGTAATCACTTTATTCCATGGTAACGTATGGAATTACAGAATGTGGATGGGTAATACAACAAATTCTATTTTTTCAGTGTTCAACCTACTTTTTATGATTTTATGATTTATATATCTAAATAATTGAATAACTTTTTAGTTCATTTTACAATTTATAATAATCCGTGGTGGTACTGGTACTTATCCACTAGAAGGACTTCTATGGTCCTGTTGCTTTGTTACCATTTTTGTGGACTTGTTGCCTGATCCCTGTTCGGAGTTGTCTGCCTTTTGAACTCCTCTCCTTTTTGAACATTGCCTGCTTTGACCTCCTGGAAGCTTTTCATCTTTGTTTTGTCCGTTGAATTATTGAGCAGCATCACTGCATCAGTTCAGCGTCTCTTTTCTCAATCTATAGTTTTATTCCTTCGTTTCTTTGCAAAACAAGCCTAACAGCATAAATCAATCTTATATCTGCAAGATTCATTTCACAGTGTGGCTGCAGGCCTTCAGCCACTTTTTGAGCCCAACCATCCTCTCAGCTCCTCAATGCCATAAAACATACTTCTCAGAGTTTGCCTCGTCTCCCTCCCCTCTTATATAGAAGACTCAATCAGTCTAACAGACCAATTTCTCTGAAGATGGCCTAAATGATACACATACCAGTACCTCTTTATGTGAGCCATTTTCTAAGAACCTCTTAAGCATATTTTCATCATCATCTGTTGACAATCATGGGCTTCAACAAACATTCATTTCATGCACCAACTGATAAAGGAAATAAACAGATGCAACAAACACAAATAAGACATTTTTTCCCCAAATTTGTAATCTATACACCAATAAGCATCATAACCACCTGCCTAATATTGTGCAGGTACCCGTTTTTTTTTTTTTTACATAATAACAGCTCTTACCCATTGAGGCATGGGAGACCTCTGAAGGTGTGCTGTGGCATCTGTCACCAAGACATCAGCAGCAGATCTTTTAAGTTGTAGGTTGAGCCTCCATTGATTAGACTCTTTTTCAGCACAGCCCCCAGATGATGGATTTAATTACGACTGGTATATGGCTTTTTTTTCGGTGGTGATATGAATTTTTAAATAACACTCATAGGCCTGTAGGCAGTAATAGCTCAGTGCAGGATAGCAGACTGCAGCCCTTTCCCATGTTAAGATAGAACTTACACTTGGAATCATAACCATGATTTTCCAGTTGGGGGTTGAAACACTACATGCTTCTATTTGGTGTGGTTTTCTGCTGCATTCAAGACAAATCAGAATTACAATTTATCCTCCTCTGCAGTATTCATGTCCTGCCATGTGCAGCTATATGAATATGTTTCTCATTAACATCCAAGCTGCACCAAAAGGCCATAAATATGGAAATCTTTCACATTATAATCGTTCCCTAAGACAGGGAAAAAGGAGAGGCATGCTTCATGAGCCCATTAGATTTCAATCCTGGCCTATTCAATTTAAGCCTCATCCCTGGATCCCCCTCTGAATAAAAGATTGATTAAGTGCACTGCTAAGAATTAAGGCTTTGTTATTAAATTGCTGATATATCAAAGAAGAAAAAAGGTAAATAAACAACCATCTTTAGTTAAATTTCCTCCTTTTTTTAATCTTTATTATATCCCCGAAAAGTCAGGGATAATAAGGAATCACCATCACGTCTGCTGCATCCACAGATCATTTGTGTAAGTGCGAAAACTTAAAGAATGTTTTGTGGATCATTTTCAAATTTTATACCCAAATAGACACTAGTACGCGGAAGAACTGGGGTGATTCTGGGACTCTTCGGGGATAAACAATTGCTGTCGCATAGGCCTAGTTTCTCTATGGGGTCATGATCTACTTGCAACTGAGACTCGTAACCAACAACCGTTGGTTCCAAAGGCTTCCATATATACCACTAGGCTATTGATCTGTGGAGATTACTAAATAATAAGATGATGAAAGTATGAAAAAGTATATATTATGTTACATCCCTAACCCTAAAACCTAAACCCAAATTGTAACACAAACCCTAACCATATTTGCATTGATAATAAACTATATATAAATTCAGCCCTAACCCTAACCTTCACCTAAGCCTAACCAAACCCTAATTCTAAACACAACCCCAATTATAACGCTAACCCTATCCCTGATTTTCTTTTTATAATAAAGACACTCACATGTTACTCGCTCACACGTATGATAACCTGTGGAGCAGAATCACGCCCCTGTTTTTCTGAGCTCTGGTTCTATTACAGATGTCATTAATGGACATTTCCTGTATGATGTGTTCATCTGTATCTCCTGACACTGTGGTGAAAAGGGCCTGATCTGCCGGGCACTACTGCTTCCCCTCCCTGTCTTCTTCAGTTTCACACTGGAGGCAACAATTCACTTTCCCTAATGTGTCTCTGCAGCCGCCAATGAAGTTTACAAAATTATGAAAGATTTCACGGCAACCAGATCTCACCAGCCATAGAATAAACTTTCACCAGTCTTCCACCCCCGTAGAAGAAATATAACGTAAGAGGTAATTCAGAGTAAAATGATTTAAAATTACATTAGTAATTTTCATTTGCAAGAAATAACTTTATTCATCTCATTAAAGTGATAAGAATCCAACTGGACTTGGATTTAGACTTTCTTTATAAGAGAGGGACAGCATAAATGTGTTGCTTTAATATACAGACATGGAAAATAAATTGTTTGCATCGCTTTTTATAACTTTTCTGTGGTAATTTGTCACTCTGTTATCGCTTTTTGCATTGCTTTTGCTTGTTTTTGCGGGTCTTTGTGCTTATTTTTCTACACTAGACATCCTAAAGCTCTCGGTGGTTGTTGGATTTCTTTGCAGTCATTTTCTCTTTCTGGTTTTGTCGTATTGCATACCTTATATTACTGAAACTGCTCTTTTATGAATCTGCTGATTAAGAGAACTCTGCCATTCTATTCCTTTCAGAAGTAAAGGCTGCTTTGACACTGTGGATCACAAGATTCTTCAATAATACCTTGAGACTTATGTAGGTATGACAAGTTCTGCCCTCCAGTGGTTCCAGTCGTACCTAACTGATCGCAGTTTCTCCATCCACCTAAGTCACTATTCTACCATTACAGTTCTATTAACCTGCAGGGTTTCTCATGGCTGCATTTTTTGCTCATTGCTATTCTCATTGGGGTCCATATTTAAGAACCATAACATTCCCTTTCACTGCTCTGCAGGTGACATTCAGATTGTCTGTACATGCCTATAAAAACGATTAATCTATACAGGCCTTGTGAAACTGTTAAAATGAAATAAAATCCTGGATGGCAGGAAGTTTCCCCCATCTAAATGAAGAAAGAACAGTTTGTTGTATTTGGAAAAGCTGAATCCTTACACAATGTTGAAAATTCTCTTGGACCGGTAGCGCTACACAATCGATCTTTTATTAGGAATCTCGCCGCAGCCTTAGATAGCTCGTACAGATTTGACAAGCAAATTATGACAATTGTCAAGGCCATCATCTTCCAGTAAAGGTTCCTGGCCAAGAATTGTTAGAGAGCCATTCATGCCTTTATTACCTCGCGGCTAAGACAGTAACTTCTTATGTTGGTGTGGAGTGGCCACCCCTCCGCTGCCGGCAGTGAGTACAAAATGCAGCTGCCTGCCTATGAACTGGTAGGAAAAAACGGCAATACATAACAGCAGAATTGGCTTCCTATGCAGTATCGTATAGATTTGAAAAAAATGTTTAGGTTTTTAAATGAGTTAGTACCTGCACTCTCCAGTAAGAGCACTGCGATCATTAAACCAAATGTTCTTGGACATTCCTCGGTCTAAATGAAGAACCAAAAGTGAGAAGGACTTTGCCGTGGCAGCCCCAAACCCCTGGGGTGGTCTACCCAGTCAAATCAGAAACGGCACGCAGCACAAAAGTGTTATCTAAAAACACACTTTTTTTCCCCTGGCTTTGAGTTTTTTTTCTATTTAATCTGTTCATTTAAAATGTTTATTTAAAAGCTTATTTATTTTTCTTTCATCGTTTTATTTGATTTTCTCTTAATTGATTATCTGTCTTGTATTTTTTTACCTGTGGTATTTGTGGTATTGACTTTATCCTCATTTTTCGCTCTTTTTGTGGTCATTTTGCCACCCTGTGAATTGATTTTGTAACTCTCTGTAGTCATTTTGCATCTTTGTGGTCTTTTGGTGGTTATTTTTTGTTTCTCTCTACATTTTGCACATCTGTAATATTTTGTGTTGAGGTGGTCATTTTGCAAATCTTATTTAAAGTAATTTAGCATTTTTTTGAGCCCCTTATTGATAGTAAATAAGAGCGTACCCTTGTTTCCATCTTTTCCTGTAGATCCCTGTCAGTGGAGGTAGCAGCTCAATCCTGTGCAGGAATGTCTCTCTTCTTGCAGTCATTACCAGTCTGCCTGCTTCAGTCTGCATCCCGTCTTCCTAAAGTCTCAGCTGACTGATCGATAAACCACTTAGCGGCCGTGAGCTACACACATCCCAGTCATTTGACCTGCTGCAACTGTGGGAATGGCCACGCAATCAAATAAGCATCGAGCCACTGAGACAAGTGAGCCGGACCGCTAACTGGAGGAACTTCCTCCTCGCTGAGAGGCTGCTGTCAGGAAGGGAGTGGGTGCTCCCACTACTCTACCGATTAGATCTGTTACAACCACGAAACCCGTGTGGTGAGTATGTGGCTCTTCGATGAGCTTTCAACGACGTATCACATTTTAATAAAGAAACTTTTCACAGAGGACATTAATCTGAAATTGTCCCATAATAAAGTAGAAGAGGACCTGCAAGGAAATTAATTTTCTTACAGAATTACTTAATGCGAACCATCGAAGAAATTAGGCAATAAATCAATCAGTCATTCATTTATTCATTCACTATATTCATTCACTATATTCATTCACTATATTCACAGAATTAGATTATTCATATCTTTTGACTGACAGGAAACCGTCATAGGAGGGCCAATTATAAAATGAGGAGAAAACACCTTCTTTTTTTTTGATTTTTATCTCTTTTTGGTCATTTCTCTGTCTCCTCATGATCATTCTATATCTATCCTCATTTTGCCACTTGAACTTTTGGGGGGCATTTCTCTGCCTTGTTGTGGTATTTGCATCACTTTGCTGTAATTGTGTCCCTCTTTGTAGTAATTTTGCAGTATGTGTGGTTACATGTTTGCTTCTATTTGAGGTTTTATGTCTCTTTGTAGTCATTGAGTTTACTTTTGTGCCAATATTTTAATTTTTTGTGGTTGTTTTTGTGTCACGTTTAAGTCTTTTGCATGTGTTTGTGGTCATTTTGCATCTCTCTGTAGTCATGTTTGTATATCTCTGGGGGATTGGGGGTTTCCGCTTTAGTTTTTTTTGACTTGTCCTGTTCATTTGTACATTTATTTTAGTTGTTTTTACATCTCCCAATAGCCTTCTTGTATCTCTTTGAATAATTTTCTATGCATTTGTGGCCATTTCGCATCTCTTTGGACTTATGTTTGTGTGTTTACTGCCATATTTGTGTTCATACCTATCCATTATTATCTCTTTCTAATAGTTGAGTTTTTCTCTTTATAACCAGGTTATGTGTGTGTATTTGTGGTCATTACATCTTATTAGTTTTAATCTTTTTATAGTCCTGCAGCAGCACTTTGATGTCATTTTTCATTACCTGGCTCTCTCTTTATCTCCATTTGTTTTAATTGTTTAGTTACTGTGAGGTTACTAGGCTCTGTATCTCTTCACTGTCCTGACTTGCGGCCTCATTTATACACGCTGCTTATGCACAAAAGTTGGCATATGCCACTTTCAACGCAATCCGTGAGATTTGTAAACTTGACAGGAGAATGAGTGCTAATCCAGAAAAATTGACCTGTGCGTAGGACCTAATGGATGAGTAAATAGTATCCTAGTCTTAGTACATTAATGTGTTTGTTTGTGAATAAGAAATACTTAGTCTTACCATATGTTTTTTATGTCGTCAGTGTCCCCACGGTCACTTCGCTAGGGATGGATACGCCAAAAACCCCACACTGGAACACAGGCCCCGTCTGTGGCACAGTCGCTGCCTGTGTGGCACAATTTGTGTGTTTATCCTGTCAATCTTTTGGGTGTACTTTCATCATATGTTTGTCCGTATCGCACTTGATACAAATCCTCTGCACCGTTTTAGAAATGAGGCCCCAGGTCATTTCCAACAACACCAAGGCTCAACACTTTTGCCACACTTACCATAAGAATATATTTAAACAAAATAAGAAGCAATCTCAGTATATCAAAAAATATGGACTGAGATGAGTTTTTGAACCCCTTATACTGAGAAACTGGCTTCAACCTGATTTGTTATTCTCTCGTCTGCCCTGTTATTATCTCAGATGCCGGCCGAGGGAGTTCCATCAGAAAAGTCAGCAGATAATACAGGATAGGCCTGAAAGACAATCATATTGATGAATCTTGGAGGCAAAGGGAATGGTGAAAAAGTAACGGCGCCAGGCTGACGTTAATCTAAGAGCTACATCCAGATAAGCAGCAACGATTTGAAGAGGGGAAAAAAGTAAATATGATTGATGGTAATATCATTCAGTGAGGTGATACCTCTATGTGATTATGTATTGCTGGGAAAGATGCTGAGCGTTGTGAAAATGGGTCGCTGTCAGATTCAGGCATCAAATATGCATATTTCCTAAAATGCAGCCCAAACTAAAAAACAGCTAGCTGACTTTTAATTCAATTTTGACCAATAAATGCTGAAATCGTATCAATTAATCAAATATTTTCAGCATACTTCTTACTGAGGCACCAATGATGACAAAATTAACACAGAAATGCAAATTATTTGTCGAAAATTAGGGCTATTATGGAATTATCACTGCATCCGCGGAAGCATCTGCCGAGGAACATTCTTCATGTTAACGCAATAACTTAAAAACAGTTCCACGGATCATTTTTAAATTTTAGGCACACATAGACCTTAATGCGAGGAAGAACTGGATTGATTCTGATGTGAAAGTTCTGTTTAATATTTCTGACACAAGGGGGAAGTTTTATCTCCAAAAGGTTTTCAGATCATGATTTTTCTACCCTTGGTCCAATTTAGTCCAAATTCCATGAATACGAATCAACTCGGGGAGATCTATCTTGTATATATCATATTTTATTTGAATAGTTGATACATCATGATATCAATCAATCAATCAATCAATCAATCAATCAATCAATCAATCAATCAATCAATCAATCTTTATTTATATAGCGCCAATTCACAACAACAGTTGTCTCAAGGTGCTTTCCAGAAAGAGCAGGTCTAGACCAAACTCTTTATATAATTGTATACAGGACCCAACAAATTCCTCCTTGAGCAGCACTTGGCGACAATGGCGCGAAAAAAACTGCCCTTTAACGGGCAGAAACCTCAAGCAGATCCAAGACTCAGGGTGGACGGCCTACTGCCATGACCGGTGGGGTTTGAAAAAAAAAGAGAGTGAGAGCGAGAAAGAGAGAGACACAGGTGAGGAGAGATACAGACGGGGGAAAAGCAGCAAAGAAATCAGCTATAATCCACTTTCTCCAACCGCTCCATGGTCGGGTCGCGGCAGCAGCAGGGATCCCAGGTTGATAATAACATTAATATTAATGTAACATATAGTGATAGCTTATGGGGAAATACTATACAATAATAATAATAATGATAACAACAATAATCATCATCATGAGCATCTTATTATCAGTGGACATCGAACAGGTCCACAGCAGCAGATGCAATCACCAACCATGTGACCTTACAGGGCGAGAAAACACAAAGACTCCAGGGAAGAAGTCAAGTTAGTAACATGCATTTAATCCATTAACATGCATTAATCCATTAACATGCATTAAAGTGAGTGGGGTGTATAAAGAGGGACAGTGAGAGAGGAAGAGAGAAAAGCTCAGTGCATCATGGGAGATCCCCTAGCAGTCTAAACTTATAGCAGCATAGCTAAGAGCTAGCTTATGCCAGCCTTAATTATAAACGTTATCATAAAGGAAAGTTTTTTCTGGATTTACTGGGAGCCAATGAAGGGAAGCTAATACAGGAGAGATATGTTCTCTTAACCTGGTTCTGATCAGCACCCGTGCAGCAGCGTTCTGGATCAGCTGGAGGGGCTTCAGAGACTTATTGGGACTACCTGCTAGTAGGGCATTACAGTAATCCAGCCTAGATGTAACAAATGCATGAACTAACTTTTCTGCATCTTTTTGTGACAGAATGTGTCGTATTTTTCAAATATTGCACAAATGAAAAAAGGCCGTCCTAGAAATCTGTTTTATGTGGGAGTCAAAAGACATATCCTGACCAAAGATAACTCCCAGGTTCCTCACAGTGGTGCTGGAGGCCAAGGTCATACCATCCAGAGTAGGTATATCGTCAGATAAATTGTTTCTAAGGTGTTCTAAGCACAATAACTTCTGTTTTATCTGAATTTAATAGTAAAAAGTTGCAGGTCATCCAAGTCTTAATGTCTTTAAGACACGCCTCTAAATTGGATAAGTGACTAGATTCACCTGGTTTCATTGATAAGTACAATTGTGTGTCATCAGCATAACAGTGAAAGTTTATGGAGTGTTTCCTGATAATGTTGCCTAAAGGGAGCATATATAGTATGAATAATATTGGCCCAAGCACAGATCCCTGGAGAACTTCGTGGGTAACTTTACTATGCCCAGGATTCATTGATTCATTGTTAACAGATACAAACTGAGATCTGCCACATAAATATGACTTAAACCAATTTAATGCAGTGTCTTTGATGCCAATTAGGTTTTCAAGTCTTTGTATTAGAATTTGGTGGTCAATAGTATCAAATGCAGCACTAAGATCCAACAAGACCAGAACAGAGGCCAG